>SZWC01023550.1:21609-36095 GCA_023375785.1 Penium margaritaceum | reverse complement strand
TCTCTCTCTCTCTCTCTCTCTCTCTCTCTCTCTCTCTCTCTCTCTCTCTCTCTCTCTCTCTCTCTCTCTCTCTCTCTCTCTCTCTCTCTCTCTCTCTCTCTCTCTCTCTCTCTCTCTGTGTACCTTCTCATTTTATGTGCAAAGTATTTTCTCCTTATGTTCACCATTTCCTAACATTATGCATTGTAATCTACGTAACCCTGTGCACGCCTTGCGTGCAACATTGAATACTTGTTTCTTTCTTTCTTCACGTTATCATAATTTTAAAACCTTTGGGCAGCTGGCTGTCAATATCATGCAGGTAAAGTCCCATTCTAACATCCACTGTGCTGTCTTTCCTTATCAGTGTATGACCAATAAGCAACCCAAAATCATATTGCAATCACCGCCGTTCTATGTTGAATGACTGTTGCAAGATGCAAGTAGGTGGTTTGAAGAAGAGAGTAGCATTTCTCTTCCGAGGGCAAAAATGTACATGTAACTTCCATAAAAACTGCTCCCGCATGCTCCATCTTCTGATTACGGCTTCAGAATCAAATAGTCCTCCCGGCCTTCCAACTTCCTCGGAAGTGTGAGAGTGTATAGAGTGACTGTAGCTAGACATGTATGAATTCTTATCTGAATGCCAGATAGAAATGTCCAAAATTGCCTCGACTTTGATACAGCTCTTGCAGAAAATTCTCTTTGGCCAAGCACACGAGCACATTTGCTTTCAGATGCATACAGCAGGGTGTGCATCTGCTCATTCACTCCCCATTATGACATGGATAACTTCACACACACGAGGAATGGGGTGTAGGTGATGGAAAACTTTGAGGGAGAGACCAAGAAGGAAGCAGAAATGCTAGGCAGCAGGTTGGGGCAGCAGCGTTGTTCATGCAGCGTGCAGGCTTCCACGCTTGTTGCTTAAGTCTGCTGCCCCCTCAGTCTGATTCTCTAGAGACTAAGTCTGCAAGCTCTGGGTTGTTACTCAGAAGTGCGCTTGCCACTGTTAGGGCCCGAAAGCAATTGGAAACTGAAAGTAGCTGATTAGGAATGAAGAATGAGCAACAATGGGAGACCCCTCCAAGTTCTAGCCCCCCACCCCCCCACTAGTGTAGAACTTGTGACTCAGCTAACCACCCAACCATAAAATAGTCCTAGACCTATTTTCTCGCAGGCAGGGTTTTCTCGGTGAGCCTTGCCGGACGCCCGACAGCCCAAAACCCGGGCGTCGTCTGTTTTGCCTGAAAACTAGAGCATAGATGATACCGACGCTGCAAACGCAGTCATGCGGTCAGAATCAGCTAGAAAAACAACAGCAAAGAGTTACGGATGCCTGAACCTGGGCAGTGCCTACGACATTCTGTGATCCCAAACATGGCCACACAGCAAGAGACATGGACCCTAGGCACAACATGATGCTGCACACACAGAAGCACAACTAGAAACAACTCTTGGTGCATGTGGACAGCATTTGCAGTGGTAGTGACCGCCGGCGGCCCGACCGCCGAGAAGGCCTGCCGATGGAGCTGAGCGCGTTGCCGAAGGGAGGAGGCACCAACGAATTGTGAGTGGGCCTCAGCGTGGGCCGGCTCCACCGAACGACAATCAGCAGCGTTGAATCTTGCCGTCAGTCATCTGTTCGCCGATGTACACAAGCCGAGAGGACACAACAGAGTACAATGAGAGATGCATGAAAACCAACACTCCCCCATGACTCACAAGCGTAGTGCACATGTGCGGACAGAGACGTAATCAACAACCAGACTCCCCCAGGCCACGCAGAGACGTAGGCAGGGGCAAAGAGAGTCACTCACGGACGCACACTGACCAAACTCACAGCCTTCTTAAACGAGTCGCACTTCAATGCCTTGGTCAGGAAGTCAGCCAGCTACCATGCTGTCTCAACCCACACGATGGTGATGCTGCCGTCATGCAACAACAAACGCACATAGTGATACTCAACGTTGATGTGCTTTGTGCATATGTGATGCATGCCGTCATTGTCGGCGATGGCCATGGAACTTTCATTTTCACACTGCACCGTGATGGATGTGATAGACTGACGCAACTTAGAGAACAATCGACGCAACCACACACTCCCACACACGCCTCAGCCAAGAGCAACATACTCAGCATCACTAGTACTGCGTGCAATGCACCCTTGCTTGCCACTACGCCAGGACACGGCTGTGCCGCCAATCAGAATGATCCATCTTGTGCGACTCTTACCGTCCGGACTGCCAGCCCAGTCACTGTCGGTGTAGCCTACCGTGACAACAGACGACTGGCGGTGGAACATGAGACCTCGCCGAGGAGTTGAGATGACATAGCGTAGTGCTTGAATCGCGACCTCGAAATGGAGGTGACGATGCTCCTGAGAAAACTTGGCCAGGAGGTTGACGGTGAACACAATGTCTGGGTGCGTCGTCGTTGCCAGAAACATCAGTGACCCGATGACTCACAGTTACGTGGTCACGTCAACAGGGTCCCCCAAAAATAGCTGGGTCAGGACTCTTCAGCTTCACCGGGCCATCAAGTGACATAGGTGAAGATGCGCTCGCCACGAGTGGCAGGTCCAACGTAAGGCAGGTGGACAGAGTGTGTACATTGGCAGCCTGGTGGATGTCCAGGACGCCATGGGAGCGATCATGCTCGAGCTCCATGCCTAGGAAGACTCGAGCAGATCCGAGATCCTTCATCTGGTAGGTTGCGTGCAGAAAGTCCTTGACACGCTAGATGGTAGCTGTGTCCAGCGATGCGATGAGGAGGACGTGGACATAAACCAGAACAGCAACAAAAGTCTGACCTCGCGGACTGACAAACAGTGCTAGGTCAACAGTGCTATGCTGGAGTCCAGCGCGAAGGAGCGTGCTGCTGATCTCTTGGTTCCTGGACCAAGGTGACTGCTTCAAGCCATAGAGGGCCTTCCGCAGCCACGAGACTCTCCCAGTGCCATCGTCAAAGCTGCACCATGTAGAGCTCCTCAAGCTCATGTGAGCCATGGGGAAAAGTGTTGCTCACGTCCATTTGATGCAGCTCCCACCCATGCTGGGCAACGAGGTTGAAGAGCGTCTGGCTAGTGTAAAACCGGCCAACTGGGGCAAAGATCTGGTCGTAATCAACCCCAGGGATCTGTGCAAACCCCTTGGCTGTGAGGTGGGCCTTGTACTTGTCTGGGGACTTGTCGGGTTTCCACTTGCGCCGAAAGACCCACTTGGCGCCCATGGCTTTCCGACCTGGAGGAAGGTCGACGAGGTCGTACATGTGGTGCTGTCGTATGGCAGCGAGATCATCGGCGCAGGCAGCGTCCCATCGTGCGGCTTCAGGAGAGGCTCGTGCCTCGCGCAGGGTGGCTGGGTCCTCCGAGCGTGCTGTGGAGCGGATTGAGAGAGCGTGTGCATCTTGCGCTCCAGGTCGGATGCGCGCGAGTGCAGCCACGACAGCGTGCTGATGCTCGTGATGAAGCATGGCTTAGCCCAGTGCGGAGCCCAGGTGAAGGTCTGCAATGATGGGCAAGGTGGTCAGGCTGAGGACCTTGGTGTCAGGATCCCCACTCACAATCGTGGGAGTGGAGGAGACACGTGGAGCAGCAGGCGGCCGGGGTGCCACGGAGTGCAATGGCACGGTCTGCGCGCTCATCGACAGCTTGAGTCGAAGGGTGCCGCCTGGGGCACGCGTGTAGCGTGGTTGGGAAGGAGATGGCACTGAGTTTTACGGGCCAACGGAGGTGGATGGGGCTGCTGGCCCGGAGGGGCCAGCGAATGCAGCCGGGGCTGCTCGCCCGGAGGGGTCAGCGAATGCGACTTGGGCTGCCGGCCCGGAGAGGCTTGTGGACGCAATTGGGGCTGCTGGCCTGGAGGGGCCAGTGGACGCGACTGGGGCTGCTGGCTCGGAGGGGCCAGTGGACGCGACTGAGGCTACCGGCCCGGAGGAGCAAATGGACGTAACTGGGGCTACCGGCTCGGAGGGGCCAGTGGACGCGACTGGAGCTGCCGGCTCGGATGGGCCAGTGGACGCCACTGGGGCTACCGGCCCAAAGGGGCCAGTGGACGCGACTAGAGCTGCCGGCCCGGAGGGGCCAGTGGACGCCACCACGACTACTGACCCAAAGAGGTCAGTGGACACGACTGGAGCTGCCGGCTCGGAGGGGCCGGTGGACGCAACTGGTACTGCTGGCCTGGAGGGGCCAGTGGACGCAACTGGGGCTGCTGGCTTGGAGGGGCCGGTGGACACGACTGGTGCTGTTGGCCCAGAGGGGCCAGTGGACGTGTCACCCGGAAGCGGCAAGACGGAGTACGGTCTCACCACTCCCCCACACGACGGGATAGACACGGACGAGCCGAAGCAAATGAGGTCACGAGAAACAGATCCTGTAAGAAGAGGGCATCGCGGGACTCGACAATGTACTGCCGGAGTGGATCCCAGAAGCACCAGGCTTTGGACTCACAAGAGTCACCGCGGAAGGTGCAGGGACGTCCGCGGGGGACGAGCTTGCCGCCCTACTGTGGGGCGGGCAACCACACAATGGCCACACAGCTCGAGACGCGAGCCGGGCGGAGGTCAGCGCGCTGACCGCACCAATGCTGGTACGACGTGAACTGGCGGGGAAGGGGACCGTGAGGAATGCGGTTCTAGACCCATGTCATGTAGGCCATGGCTTCAAAATAGAAGCCATCGAGGAGACCTGACTCGACCCGCATGGTGTGGACGGTGTTGGCCATGGTACACTTCCACCGTTCGAAGACACCGTTCTGGGTGGGTGTGTAAGGTACAGAGGTCTCATGGTGGATACCGCGGGAGGCGAAAAAGGTTGTGGTGTCACCCATGTACTCACCACCGCGATCGGACCGAAAGCGGTGAAGAGAGCGACCACTCTCAAGCTCCGCAAGGACAAGCCATTCCTGGATGGCGTGGACAACATCGCTTTTCTGCCGAAGGTAGAAGAACCAGGGGTAGCGAGAATAGCTGTCCGTTAGGATGAGGACATAGCGGCCATGCTCTCTGATGGACTCGGTGGGAAGAGGGCCCATGACATCAGAATGGACCAGGTCGAGAGGGGCAAATGCACGGGAGGAAGACAAAGGGTACGTGGACCGGTTCTTCTCACCCTGAGTGCAATCAATGCACTCTATGGGGCATGGGAGAGGGAAGGTCTCCGGGTCAAGGCCCTTGGCCGGCTGGGTGCGGAGCATGCTATCTACGGCAGCAGAGTGGAAGTGGCAAAGGTGGCTGTGCAAGAGGCGTGTGTGCTAAGGAGAGAGCGTGCTGGTGACAAACACATGGCCTGTGGCGGCCGACGGGGAGGAGACTGAAGGAGAGGAGGACAGACGAGGGACATGCCACAGGTTGCCACGGGCGGTGGTGTGCAGTATGACAAGACCAGACGGATGCAACGCTACACTGCCAACACCACGCGAGTGCACAACGTCCATGCTCATGCGGTCAAGGGCACTCAAGGACAGGAGGCTGAGCTCGAGACCTGGGACGAAGAGGGCATTGGTCAGAAAGATATCACCGGTAGGACCACGGAAACGAACGACACCGACACCGCGGACACGCAACACCTGTCCTGAGCCCGTCCGGACACTGGAGACATCGCCAACAAGACCGAGCATGCTCAAGGCCTCCCGGGAGGCTGTCATGTGATGCGTGGCCCTGGAGTCGATGATCCAGGTCTCAACAGGGCCCTGGACCGGGGTCGCCAGATCGCTAACGGTCACATGGAAACAAGCAAGAGACGCGGACGCAGTGGAAGGGGGTGCGAAACAGGACTGCCAGTCATCAAGCCACGCAACGACGTCATGGAAGAAGGTAGAGGAGACCACGGGAGGCGACAAGACAGACGAGGAAACGGGACACGACCGTAGCTCAGTTTCAGTCATGCAGGGCTGGGCAAGAGAGCAGGAAGTGAAGCAACTCGCTTTTCCCTAGGAGAGGAGGGCGAGGCAGGGTGAGCTGGAGCGTGATGAACTGCTCCAGCTGACGCCTTCGGGAGGACGGTTCGGGAGTGTAGACCGAGTGCGGAGTGACGGCACTGGAGCCCGGGTAGGGGAAGGACTACGCCGGTGAAGGGAGCGGAGGCGCCGCCGGCTGTGGAAATAACTGCTGCAACGTGGGTGTTTGCTGGACTGGTGGAGCTGTTGGAGTGGCAGAGCTGCTGGACGAGGCTGAGGCGTTAGGGTTGGCGGTAGCTACGGCGGCATGGGCGAGACGGCACTGCCGGCGGCGACATATGGTGGCGATTACACGCACCTTGTCCATCGGGAGAGGGCACGTGTACCACCCGTGCCTGGGCTGGCCACAGTTGTGGCAGACTGAGCCACCACTGCTGGACACGCTTGACGTCTACTACTGCTGCTGCTCCTATGGTGGACCCTTCCCTTTCTTGTTCCGATGCTTCTTCTTTTCCAAAGACGATGGGGTAGATACGGCGAGGGAAGCGACGGCCACAGAGGCGACAATTGGGGAGGCAAGAGCCATCGTGCACTGGAGTTGGGACTCCTGACGAGCTTCCTCAAGGCATGAGGGTTCCCTGGGCCGCCATGGTGGAGAGGACGTCCTGGGGGTAGTGCACGAAGACGTCTGCGTATTCAGTGGTGGCTTCGCGCTTGATGGCAAGGAGCACGACTAGAGAGGGTAGGGCAGAGGTGCCAAGACGACAAAGGATGTCCTCCACCCGCTACCAGAAGGCGGTGACCGTCTTGGTCTCCCCCATTTGCAGGGAATTGAACTCCCGCAGCAAACAGCTGGTCTCAGCCTTGCTGGACAGGCGATGGGCACGAGTTAGGACATGCCACGCGGCTGCAGGGTCTGGGGTGGCGCCAACGGTGAAGTCGCCGAGGAAAGGCTCCAGGGCCAGGCGGGAAACCGGAGGGGCGACAGGGACAAGGGCACGTGCAGCGCGACCAGCGTCATACAACTGGCCAGCTTGGATGGTGTCATATAAGAGGGTTTAGTACAGGCCCTGACCCTGCGCCCAAATCCGGAAGCCGAGCTCCCAGCTCCGGAACTGCTTGGCGCCCTGAAGATGCGAAGGCAGCGTCTTAAAGGCCTTCTGCCTGCGGCCGACACCCAAAGTGGGGCCAAGGACGGAGGTCACCGTCTGCCGCAGGCGCTGAGTCTAGTCCTGCGCTAGGTAATGCGTGGCGCTGGACACAGCCGGGCTTGCATGTCCTGGAGGAATAAATGGTGGCAGCGTGCTGGTGGTAGCATGGGAGGCCAATGGCTGCAGCACTGCAAGCTGTTACGTCAAGGCGGCAAGCTGTCACTGAAGAGCAGCCAGGGGGTCAGGGTTGCCACTAACGATGCAAGAGGGCTACTGCTACTATTGCTACTGCTGCTGCTACTGCTGGTGCTACTACTACTGGTGCTGGTGTTGATGCTGCTGCTCTTGCTGCTACTGCTGCTGCTACTAGTGTTACTACTGCTGTTGCTGTTGCTACTACTGCTTTTGCAGCTGTTACAATTGTTGTAGTAAAGGGGGGTTGGGAGTCCCCCCAATAGAGGAGGACCCCCCCTCTAAGGGGCTGTTAGCCATGGTGGATTATGGTACCTCTTGTCCCCCCTTTTTTTGTGTTTTTTCTCTGTTTGTGTGTCGCTGATGTTAGCAGTGATGTCAGCCAAGGATGGCTGACGTCAGCAGATGCCACTGCGATGTGTGCAGAGCTGTTGTTCTGTTCCCCCTTTTTTCTTTTTTTTTGTGTGTTGCTGATGACGTCAGTAGTGACGACAGCGGACGGCCGCTCATGTCAGCACCGGTTGATGTAGCCACTGCTGCGCGGTTGCAGCCGCTGTTGCTACTACTGTTGATGCTGCTGTCGTGGTTGCTGGCGGGGAGGGGATCTTGTTTTGTTTTTTCTTCTTGCTCGTCACTGCAAGCTTGCTACTCAATGTGAGTGACAAGCCACGAGCAGCGAGCTCGCTGCTCACTGCTTGCTGGAAGCGGCGAGCTTGCTGCTAGCAGCTCGCTGCTCGCAGTGAGCCGCGGACTGCAGGCAGCTGTGGCTACTACTGTTGTTGGCTGACACTGTAGCCATTGCTACTACTATGGCTAGCTGCTGCTGCTGCAAGCTGCTGCGAGCTGCTGCTGCTATCGGCTGTTGCTCACTGCTGTTGCTACTACTTTTGTGGGCTCCTGCTACTGGGAGATACTGCGAGCTGCCGCTGCTGCTGTGTCGAGCTGATGCTGCCATTGCTTGCTACCGCTGCAGGTTGCTGCTACTGGCAACTGTTGTCAGTCATACCTGGATGACGTTGCCGCATGCGTCGTCACCAGCAAGCGCCTGATGTGGCCTGCTGCTCACCTCCTCGCGTCAAGCGTGGGGGTCAGTGCTGTCGGAAAACTTCTGGCAGCGTTTCCCCTGGCCCAGTGGCCGTGGGAAAAACTCTGAAGCCGCCACCAGGCAGGTCAATGCTGCTGGAAAACATCCGGCAGCATTTCCCCTGCACTAGCGCACATGGAGGTCTGCCGGCATTGTCTTGTACCTTTACGTCAGTCTTCTGTTCCTGCTGCTTCGCTCTGGCTCTGATACCAAAACAGAAACGCTAGGCAACAGGTTGGGGCAACAGCGTTGTTGATGCAGCGTGCGGGCTTCCACGCTCGTTGCTTAATTCTGCTCCCCCCTCAGTCTTCTGTTCTAGAGACTAAGTCTGGAAGCTCTGGGTTTGTTACTCATGAGTGCGCGCGCCAGTGTTAGCGCCAGAAAGCAGCTGGAAAATGAAAGTAATTGATTATGAATGAAGAATGAACAACAATGGGAGATCCCTCCAAGTTATAGCTCCCTCCACTGGTGTACAACTTGTTACTCAGCTGACCAGCGAATCAGAAAATAGTCATAGATCTATTTTCTGGCAAGCAGGGTTCTCTCGGTGAGCCCTACCAGATGCTCGACAGCCCAAAACCCGGGCGTCGTCCGTTTGGCCTGAAAACTGGACAATACCATAGTACCAACAATGCAAACGCAGTCGTGCGGTTAGAATCAGCTAGAAAAATAGCAGCAACGAGTTATGACTGTCCGAATCCGGGCAGTGCCTACGATAGTCTGTGATGCCAAACAGGGCCAAACAGCAAGAGACATGGACCCTAGGCATAGCATGATTCTGTAGACGTTGTGGCACAACCAGAAACATTGCTGGGTGCATGTGGACAACATCTGTAGTAACAGTGACTGCCGGTGGCCCGATTGCCGAGAAGGCCTGCCGATGGAGCTGAGCGCGTTGCCGGAGGGAGGAGGCTCTAGCGAACTGTGATTTGGCCTCAGCGTGTATCGGCTCCACTAAATGACACTCCAGCAGCGTCGAGTCTCGCCGTCAGTGATCTGCACGCCGATGTACAGAAGCCGGGAGGACACACCAAATCATAATGAGAGATGCACAAAAACCAACATAAGGGAGGACAAAGTATGCGAGCGAAGCCATGCTTACAACGAACAGGTGACAAGTTATGATAGTTGGTGGAAACTTAGCTCAGTGAAAGGAGATTTACCCGCGTGTGACGTACGAAGTGAGCTCGCTGCCACCATTGATGTAGAGCGAGACTCCTTGAGGTAGAGAAACCATTAGCTATTTAAATCACAACCACAAAGCACACAAGCACAACTGGAATATTTTGAGTATTGCATTCCGAATGATGAGAATGCCTAGCATGCTTGCAATTGTTTTTGCTTCTAGGAACCATCCGTTGTGTTCTGCACCCATGTTGCTTCACCATGTTGGTTTTCTTGCATCTCTCATTGTGCTATGTTGTGTCCTCCCGGCTTGTGTACATCAGCGTGCAGATGTCTGACGGCGAGACATGTTGGTTTTCACCCATCTCTCAGTATGCTCTGTTGTGTCCTCCCAGCTCGTGTACATAGGCATGCAGATGATTGATGACGAGACGCGACGTTGCTCAAGGGTCGTCCGGTGGAGTCGACATATGTTGAGGCATACACACGTTTAGGTAGAGCCTCCTCCCTCGAACGTGCTCAGCTCCATCGGCAGACCTCCTCAGCAGTCACTGTCTCTGGCAGTTGCTATCGCTTCATATGCTGTCTGCACGTGTCCAGTGCTGATTCTGACTGCACTATTGCATCTGCAGCGCCATGCCCTGCTTAGGGTCCAAGTTTCATGCTATTTGGGCACCGTTGGGACCGGGGACTAGTGTAGACACCGCCCAGGTTCAGGCGGCTATAACTCCTTGTTGATATGTTTCTAGGTGATTCTGACCACACGATTGTGTTTGCAGCGTGCGTATTATGGTATGGTCTAGTTTTCAAGAAAAACGGATGACGCCCGGGTTTTGGGCTGTCGGCTGTTTGGCGAGGCTCACCAAGAAAATCCTGCCTGCCAAAAAATGGGTCTTCTCTGACTGGCTCAGAAATTGAGTAGCAAGCTCTATAGAGCCGGCAGGGAGCTAGAACTTTGAGGGGTTTTATTGTTGCGTATTCTCACTTCCTCATCAGTCATTTCCAGTTTCTAGCTGTTGTCTAGCGCTAACTCTGGCACACGCGTTTACAATAAACAACACAAGAGCTCTCACACTCAGACTCCGAGATAGATCTCTTCCTCGAGATAACCATGCAAGGAAGCATTGTTGACGTCCATCTGGTGGAGCTCCCAATCATGATGTGCCACCTAAGTCAACAATGCCTTTTCGTTGTGTGCTTATCCACACGGGTAAAGGTGGCATCAAAGTCCACACCAGGCACATGGGAGAATCCCTTGGCCGTGGGATGAGCCTTGTACCGCTCCACCAAGCCATCAAGCATCTCTTTCTTGTAAACATCTAACGGACTGAGATGGCCTTACAAACAGGCGGGAGCTTTACCTTCTCATGAACCCCATGCTCCTCAATTGCGGCCAGTTCCTCGCGCATAGCTTGGTTCTAGAGAGTTGCATATTGAGCGGAGATGATGTAGGCGATGCCGACACGTCAGGAGATGATCAACACAACCAGAAGTCACAGTAAGAAGACGCAACAGAGTAAACGAATGTCAATGCTCAATCCACTCCACAGGCAACACAACCCCACCACTCGAGGCGCCTAGAAAGGCTCCATCCGATGAAAAATGGTGATCCCCATAATCGACAGCCAAACTCACATTGGAGGGAACATGTTGAGGCAGAAGATGGGAAGGAAATGTGGAGGCTGGAGTGGCCGGACCATGCTGTAACTTGTGAACTATTCGAGTCGGAGGAGGAGAGGAAGATGGAGTTGCTGGATGGAGCCATGATGGAGGGGTGTAGGATGGAGAAGGCTTCCTAGAAAGGATAGGGTTGTACGTCGGCGGAAGGTAGTGCCACCATGGGTGGGGTATGCTATTGAGGAGGATGTCTGTACAGGCATTGGAATAACCAACGTCATGGCAACGGTGGTCTCCCACTGCTCGGGGTTAGACCCCCACGTGCGAGGATCTTGACTGTAAGAAAAGGAGTGAAAAATAGTAGAAAACAAGACCTAAAATAGATCTCCCAGGAGTTCTCTCCCTGTGGCACGGGGAAAAACCCCAAGTACCCATGTCTTGACCAAGGAGCAAAACCAAAAAGGAAAAACAAAGCAAAAATAAAAGACAAGAAGAAAGAACATTAAATGGACTCGCAGATGAATAGGGGACCTGGCCTCGCGAAAGCGTTTTCGGGTTCATCAGGATGGGTGTTGGTGCGCCATGGAGGGGTTGGCCGACTAGATTTTTCTTTGTTGTAAGAAAATTTGGGCTCACTCACGCAAGCTCGAATCCGCTTGGATGAGCTCATTGATCTACTGGCTTGCCGATGGGCATGCTCATTGATCGACAGGATCGTTGGTTGACGAGCTGGTCGGCCGACGGAGTAGGATGCGCGGGAAGCTACCTCGTAGCTTCCCACCAGCTTCGCTGCTTCTTAGGTGAGTCTGTCGTAGCTGCTGGTTCTCTTTGCGGACCTACTACTGCTGACGCTACTGCTTGCGCTACTTGTTTGCTGCTGATGTACCTTCCTGCAGAAAAGATGTGCCGTTGGGGCTGCTGCTGCTACTGTTGCTGTTACGGCTACGAGTGCTTGTGTATCAGCTCCACTTCTGCTACAGCTACTGTTGCTTTGCTACTACAACCACTGCTACTTCTACTCTTGGTAAAAATGCAGACCCAATGCAGCAGGGTCCGTTATTGGCGCAAGCGTTGCTTGCGCCAATGGCTACAGTAGTTGCTGACGTTGTTAATGTTGCTCTTGCTGTAGCAGCTTCACTTCAGCAACCACTGCAATTGCTACTGCTGCTGCGAGGTACAAACGCGGCTTCTGCTTCAGGAGATAGCTGCTTCAACGGCAACGACATGCTATTGTGAACACGAGTGTAGCAGCTGATGCGTCGGCTGCTACCACTGACATTGTAGCTGCTGCAGCTTCCTTTTTGATTGTCAAACAAACAAGTGTGTACATTTAGTCTCATCTACGTGCGTGCAACTAAGCAAACAGGTCCAACCAACAGGTTGGAAAATAGACTAACCCGGTTGCAAGCTCAAAAACAACAACAAAGGAGAACCTGAGAGATGTACGTGCTCCTTGGTTGTCCGTATTGCAATAAAAAAGAGACGTCAGGCACATAAATAGAAAATCTATGCAATGGGAGAATGAACCAGCAAAGATATCGCCATTGAGGAAATGGACCCCGGGAGATGGTCACCGAGAAAATTCTGGAGATAACGTGAAGGTGCGCTGGCTGGTGCTGATGCTGTCAATGCGATCATTGAGTGTCCTGGCATACAATTGAGCCATGGCGACATGTACAAAGGTCATCGTAACTGACACACCAACACCTCTTGTGCTTCCCATAACTGACGCTACATCATGGGTTGCTCATTCAGAGGCATGTTTCTTTATCTTCCATTGATTGTGAAATAGAGTGATCCTCTGGTGCTGACCATTTATGGATTGTGTCGGTAGAGGACATCTTGTCTGAGGATAATTGTAGGGTTGGAAAAGACGTCTAGACCGTTACATCTTGTATTCATCCAGTTTTGAGTCAGTGTGGTCCATGATTTTAATAAATTTGAAAACCCTTTGCTGGTGGTTTTCCATTCAACAACCCTCGTTCAGATTTCAAAGGCAGTTTTTGAACCACGTTGTTGCAGATATACATATGAGATGTATCCCTGAAGTGGTCGCACAAAAGGAGGATCAAAGCGAGGCACCGTGTCAGTGCTAGAGTGAGGAGCTGTGACAATGTGTACAGTCATGGCAGCAATAGTGGCTACTTGCTTACTTAAAGGGCTGGCCGTTTTTCTGCTAACTCCCGTAATTGTACATAACAGAGGAAGGGTCATCTTCCTGGGCGATTGTGGCCTTTGCAACCTCGGCCAAAACCAGGAAACAGGGACAGCAATCCCCAGCAGAAAGCAGGATCTGTTGCTAGAAGTAGGAACGAGGGGCTGAAACCAGTGGCAGGATGGATGGCCTGGGCAGGAAGTAGGAATCAGGGGCCAAGGGTCCCTAATTTTTCGATTGCTGTCAATCAACGCTAGCGATCGATGCAGGCGCTTGACACCGGCAAACGGTGCTGATGTTCAACGCTAGCAATTGATGCCAGCAATTGACGCCGGTGATTGATAGCACCAATTGACGCCAGAAATCAGCATCAGCCATTGACGCCGGCTGTAGACACTGGCCCTTGATTTCGGTCATCAGCGCTGGAAAAACATGCCAGCGTTTGACATGGGTGATTGAAGATGTTGATCAACACACATTTGACAGATGAACACATCCTACAAGGAGGGGTTTGCAAAACAAACACATGCAAACTAAAAGTTAAATGAACATAGTCCAAACAGAAAGTAACATTTTAAAGGACCTCCAAACTCGTTGACGTGGACATATGGCTAGCACCCACCCATGAATGAGTTTCCACCTAATGTTTGGTGAAAACATGTGGATTATCAAATCAATGGTTTGAAATAAAAACACAGTAACAATTATTAAGCCTGTGTGATTATGAAAGTTTTCAACATAAGAACCACTCTAGTCATTTGGAATAAACTTCAAACTGGGAAACCAGAATTGAAAAGAAGAAAAAGAAAGATGACGTGGCAACTTACACTTTCGGCGTCATGTATTGTTTTTCTAAATCATGTCTGCTGTCATATTATAAGATCCTACTTCATCCACTAGCATGCAAGAGTAAGCTGCTAATGCAAACATTTAACAGGGACATACAGATTATATTTAACTTTGGTTCATACATATTGTCGGCCGCTCCCGTTTTCCGAGAAACATCGAAGCCATCCCGGAGACGACCCCGACCACATTGGACTTTTGGGGAGCGGGAGACATTTTCCAAGGGTTCATGACTTGACTGAGGTATCCAATCCAGGTGACATTCATCAACATCAACATCATTGTAACATCAACACGGGTCGATGATAAGATGTGGTTACATCCCTATTACAAAAGACTTCGATAGAAGTATAGGTTTGTGTATTTTTGTGTATGTATATGTGCGTGTGTATGTGTGTGTGTGTTTGTGTGTGTGTGTGTGTGTGTGTGTGTGTGTG
>SZWC01023550.1:16341-20698 GCA_023375785.1 Penium margaritaceum | reverse complement strand
GTGTGTGTGTGTGTGTGTGTGTGTGTGTGTGTATGTGTGTGTGTGTGTGTGTGTGTGTGTGTGTGTGTGTGTGTGTGTGTGTGTGTGTGTGTGTGTGTGTGTGTGTGTGTGTGTGTGTGTGTGTGTGTGTGTGTGTGTGTGTGTGAAAATGTCATGTTGTGTGTGTGTGCACGTGTATACACATAGGTACATGTATTCAGGCGTGCATTCATGCATGTGTACGTGCACGTATACATTCATATGTGTATGTTGACTTGCGTGTGTGTTCATGTGTAATTGCATGTGTACGTGTGTACAAGCATGTCTGTACATGCGTGAGTGTCTTTGTGTGCTTGAGTGCATGTAAATGTGCCTACAGAAATAGAAAGATGTATGTGTCTTTTCATTTGCATGTTTATGCACATGCGTGCCTTGTTATGCTTGTACGTGTGTGTATACATGCACTCAGCCACATGTATACCTTCATGTGTTGGTGCATAAACAAAAATTCAGACGTGTGTGTGTGTGGGTGTGTGTGTGTGTGCGCGTGTGTGTGTGTGTACGTATGTGCGTATGTATGTCTGTGCGTATCTCCGTGTGTGTGTGTGTACGTATGTGCGTATGTATGTCTGTGCGTATCTCCGTGTGTGTGTGTGTACGTATGTGCGTATGTATGTCTGTGCGTATCTCCGTGTGTGTGTGTGTACGTATGTGCGTATGTATGTCTGTGCGTATCTCCGTGTGTGTGTGTGTACGTATGTGCGTATGTATGTCTGTGCGTATCTCCGTGTGTGTGTGTGTACGTATGTGCGTATGTATGTCTGTGCGTATCTCCGTGTGTGTGTGTGTACGTATGTGCGTATGTATGTCTGTGCGTATCTCCGTGTGTGTGTGTGTACGTATGTGCGTATGTATGTCTGTGCGTATCTCCGTGTGTGTGTGTGTACGTATGTGCGTATGTATGTCTGTGCGTATCTCCGTGTGTGTGTGTGTACGTATGTGCGTATGTATGTCTGTGCGTATCTCCGTGTGTGTGTGTGTACGTATGTGCGTATGTATGTCTGTGCGTATCTCCGTGTGTGTGTGTGTACGTATGTGCGTATGTATGTCTGTGCGTATCTCCGTGTGTGTGTGTGTGTGTGTGTGTGTGTGTGTGTGTGTGTGTGTGTGTGTGTGTGTGTGTGTGTGTGTGTGTATGTGTGTGTGTGTGTGTGTACGTATGTGTGTTTGTGTGTGTATGTGTATTTATGCATGTTTTTATGTGTAAATGAATATTTGTATAATCTCATTCATGAACGGAAAGAGCAGTACAAGGTGCTAGCGTGGACCAGACTCTGGTTTCAGGCGGGTTTGTACATCCAAAGGAAGTCTGCTGACAGCCTGCTCTATAGAACACAACCCAACACAACAGATCTACTCGCGGCCCACAAAAGCAAGGTCCGCCTCCGTTGGTCCCTCCTCCCGACGCAGGAGAGCTCTCTGAGCTCGGTCAGCATCCTCCTCCAGAGCTGCGTCTGCTGCCCACTCTGCTGCACGCCGCCTGAACTGCTGGGCCTGGGCCCGCTGTAGGGTGATCGTGAGACGCTGGCTGAGGAGCGCTCGGAGCGGCCGTGCCGTGCCCTCGGAACCACCGTACCTGGCGAGACGCCTCTCCGATGCCGTCGTAGCTCTGCGCAAAACCTCGCCCAAGCCGCGCGAGCAGGCACCGAGGGTCTTCATGGCGGGGAAGACAAAGTCTATCTGGTCATGAACCGCCTGTCTACACCACTACGCGTACTTCCCCTCCTTCACCCGGACCGCCTCCTGTAGGGCGACCCCCGGCTGCTCACGAGACGCCCGCCCCAGGGAGGGGCGCTGGGGATCGGCGATGACCACATCGAGTGCCAACAGGTGGCCCGTGGCCACGTCGAGGCAGGTGATGTCTGGCCGGGCCCCGGAAATGATCTCCTCCGGCTCCTCCCGGACTCTGCCCATGTGGCTCTCACGCATAATCGCTGCCAGCTCACGAACCACCGCGTCGTGGACGGCCTTGGGTCCCCCGCCCCACGGGTACCGCAGGGCGTGCTGCGGTGCACAAGGGTGGAGTCGTACCGCCGCTGGACAGGAGCAAGTTGGCGTGTGGAGGAGGTGTGCGATGGGCAACCCAAGGCGGAAGCGGCAGGCAACGCGCCAGTCCTCCGGCGCCATGTAGAGGCGGTCCGCAACGGAGCGCGGGTGCGCCAGCAGCCAATCCCCACTATGCTGGCCCTGCACTGCTGCCAGGCGCTGGAGTTGGGGTGCGCCTCATGAGGCCCCAAATCTGCAGCAATCACCGCGCGCAGGTCGGCGAGACGCCAATCATGGAGTCTGGAGCTCAGGTCCTGGAAAAGGCAGTGGGGGCTGCCCAGCTCGTACTCCGCAAGGCCAGGGACCTCCGTACGGAGGGACTCCGGGTAGCGCTGAAGCACCTCCTCCCTAAGATCTGCAAAAGCCCGCGTACCCCAAGGACCCCGCCGCTGCTGCTGCTGCTGATGCTGCGGCTGCGACGGCTGCTACTGCTGATGCTTCGGCTGCGATGGCTGCTGCTGTGGCGGCCGCCGCCGTTGCTCCTCGGATCGCGGCGGCTGCCGCTGCGGGCGCTGGGGCGGGCAGGGGAGATGGAGAAGGCGTACAACAGCACACCAGGACTGTAGTCGGCTGCACAGGAAGGATAGGGGGCCCAGGTTTGCGACCGGCGAGAGCCCGAGCCCCCCAAGGCGGACCGGGAGGCGTGCCTGACGCTCCGCGTGGAGGACCGCCCGACCCTTGCGGTACGTCTGGACCCCGTCCAGACGAAGCAACCCGCGGAGGCAGAGGCCGACACGGTCGTCGAAGGACTGGAGGCGTCGGGTCTACCAGTCCGAGAAGGGGGTAAGTCGGGTAAGATGCTGGAGACGCTGCGTGATGCACTCTCGGAGGATGCTGAAGGCCACCTTAGCGTCGAGAAGGTCAACGAGTGTGCCTACAGTGGCCTCCACCTGCTGCACCGCCGCATCCAGCCGAGCCCTGCAGAACTCTGCAGTGCCGATGGGCACACCAAGGACATCCATCCCCTCCACTACCCGCCGATCCGAGGACAAGTCAGGTGGGACCTCGTGGCCAGCGGGAAGGAAGAGCTCACACTTCTGGGGCTGGACCTCCATCTCCACCGCTGCCAACCCGCGCCGGAGGGCTCCAAAACCCGTCTCCATGAGGGACGCCGGGCCCAGAAGATACGTGTCATCCAGGTACGCGAACACCCTGCCACCCTCCCCCATCGCGTCCTGGGTCGCCTACAGGGCGGACTGCTCTGCCAACGCGTACAGGAAGGGGCCGAGAGGGTCTACTTGGTGGACGCCCCTCTCTGAGCGCACGACACATGATAGTCAAGGTCCGAGGGCTCAGCATACACCAAGGCGAGGGAAGGGACGAGGCGCTCCAACCCTCGCTGCCGGACTGCCTCGAACAGCGCCGCACGTTGCATGGAGTTGAATGCGTTGCGGACATCAATGCTGAGAACACCCCAGTCGGGACAAAGACTGAGCTGCTCCGAGATGGTGTGCACGATCGTGTCCATGCCCGTTGGTGCGCCCACCCCCTGCTGCAATGGAGATAGCGCCTCCTCCATCTCCTGACACCCCGTCGACACAATCCAACGCGCCACCAGGCGCCAAATGGCCTCTCCAACCGCAATCGGACGCACACCCCCATCCGGCTTGGCGAAGGCGATGAGCTTGCTGGCCACCAGGAAGCGTCGGGCTATGGGGTGAAGATGGCCACGGCAGATGGACGCCAGTAGACGAGCAAAGAGCCGGCTAAGGTGCTCGTCCCCGACCAACGCCTGGCGAAGGTGGTCAAGGGTAAGGCCAGATGGTCCAGCGGCGGACCCACGACTACAGTCGAGGAGTGCCCTCCGGAAGCCGTCTGCGTCTGGGAATGCAGCAGGGGCGGGACGAGCAGACTCCGCCACCCAGGCCGGGATCGGCTGCTGCGCCACAGGGTGCTTGGCCTGAAGCTGCGCCAGGACTGCAGGGCCGGGAGGTGCCAGAGAGGAGGAAGAGACGAGGGTATCCGCCGCGTGGGCCGTGTTGCCCCGGCGACACATGGTCACAGCTCGCTGAAGCCGCTGCTCTGCTGCCTCCTCACGGTGGTGGCGCAACGAGCGTGGGGGGGAGGCCGTCCAGCCAGGCGCGTGTGCAAAACCGCCTCACTCCACAACGCCTGCCTGTGTGTGAATGTATGTGTATGTGTGTTTGTATGTGTGTGTATGTGTATGCGTATGCATGTGTGTATGTATGTGTGTTTCTATGTATGTACGTGTGTGTTCTCATGTATGTGTGTGTCTGTGTGTATATGTATGTATGTATGTTAGTGTGTGTAT
>SZWC01023550.1:8841-11341 GCA_023375785.1 Penium margaritaceum | reverse complement strand
TTTTTTTTTCATTGACTCTGGACCCCTTGCTTGACTCCCCTCTACTTGGCTTTTTCCATACTCACTCCCGTTGCTCCTGCACCCTCATTTGAATGTTTTCCTCTTTGCCCCTCCTTCCCCTTCCCAGCTCTTCCCTGGTCTAGTTCCATCGTTTGTATAACCTCCACCCAAGTCATGTTTGTGGTCTTAACTTTTTCCACCTCCATTCCTTTCATGCATGTGATTTGTGTGCTAGCCTTTTACTCATTGGTTTACCCACTTCTTTTTCCCGTTCCACTTCACTCAACCTCCCATCACATGCACCACCACCCTAATTTATCTTGTGCCTCTCCTCCATCTCATCAACACCCCTTCCCTTGCCATCACCCTTGCCCATTGTGATGCTTTTGCCTGGTGTGCAATGAGTATCATGGACCGTGATGATCTCCGTGAGCATGGTGTCCTTTGTTTTGCTAATGTTCCCCATGGTCATACAATGATAATGGGAAAGTGGGTTGTCTTAGTCCAATTCACTCCTTTTAAGATCTACTCTTACATCACAAGCATTGATTTTGGTGACATGCTCTTTTTGGTCTGCCCGCAACGAGTAGCATTGGAATGCATGGCATGACTCTTTTTTAGTGAGAGCTATATCAACTGGATGTCAATAACAGTTTTCTCCATGACAAGATCAAGGATGCAAGGTGAAGCACATGGTTTTGACTGATGCCTTCGACAAGGTTTCCCATGTCCACCCTGTGTTCAATGGTCCACATCATTCTCCCAATTTCTCGAATGAGGATCTGACAATGTTGAATGTTGCGAGTTCTTTACCAACCTAGATGGCCCTTCACCCTTTTTTAGTGGCATTATGACAATGCATCTCGCTGTACATTGCCGACCTTCTCACAACCTCACTTTCCCCTTTTATGATCTCCACCATGAAGGACCTCCTCTCTATGCTCTATAAGATATAGGATGTAAGGCATGCGGCCATGTTTTGAGGCATACATACTAAGAGTCTACAAGGATCACTCCTTTTCCTCTAAGATTATGATGTCCACACCTTGGCGACCCATTTCTTGGTCCATCATTGACTCTTCCCCATCCTCTTCCCGTTCACACTTCGCCCAATCCTCGTAGAGCCCTCCACTCCCCACATTGCACATGACATAATCTGTACAATGCATAATGGAGACGACACAACCTGGTGGAACAATCGGTGAAGCCCACGGAGTATACTATGTTCAGCTCTGCCTAAGCTTTTTACGGATGCCAGTGTTGCGAAATCATTTATTGTGCAGTTTCCATTGGAAGTGAGTAGTGACAGAGATGACGCGGTGATAGATTGTAAATTCATCGACAATGAGAAAAGTGTCATTGCAGTAAAAAATTGACGGTTGAGTTTAATCTGGTAATTGTTTGGGCCTTCAAATCACCAAGTATGTGGCTTGAGATGAGTTGCGTGAAAATCTCATGGTGGGCTTTGTTGAATGAGTGCGCTATCATCACTGGGAAAGATGTCAATTTTTATGGGCCGACCAAATTTGGATTTTGATTTTTGATTTGTGTGAATAGTTGAAGATTTCTGTTTATTTTTTAAGTTTATCAAATGAGGAGAGTAGTAGCAGAAAGTTTGTACCATGGAAAAAATTGTGGAGTCCCCGGTATCGATTTGTTTGTGAGGACACTCCCAAGCTATAAACGGACGAAAATCTGTCAGGAGCGAAAGGGCACGAACAACACCCTCACCTACCATTTTGTTTTCTTCTAGTTATTGAGAAGTGGAAGTATGTACGACTTGAATGTCTTGGTAGGTAACCACTACATTCTAGATTTATTGGGGCTGCCAACTCGCTTATGTACGGGGTTGACAAACCTCCTTTTACTTTTCTTTTTAAGCCAATAAACTAGCTGCTGATGTAAAGTGTTTTCCTTCTTGTGCGACAGAATGCATCAAAGAGTCGGTGTTGAGGTAGTGATGGATTGAAGTTCAAATTCCGACTGAAAATAAGATGGGAATTCGGCTGCGAAGACAGTCTAGATGTACCCTCGGGTCACAACCGCCTTCCCTTAAAACCTGTGGGCAGGGGGAAGGGCGCAGTATTTTACTCATTGCTTGAATCGTATGATGACGAAGCTGAATTTGAAATGTAAACATTTGAAATGTAAAACTTTAAAGCATTGTGAAAGTGACTGTCACTGTACACCAGTCAACCCGCGTTGGTTTCCAAAAGTTTCTAGCCAAGTTGTTGGTGGAAACCAACCTTCTATGCCTTCACAGCGACAGCGGGGAGAAGTGTGTTTTGAATGTTTTTGTCTACATGTGAACTCTGCTGTGAACCCGCCGGCAGCAAGCTGGCAGTTGTCCGTTGCTCCGTACGGACTTGTCTTCCACTGCATGATGTAACACGTTCACGCATGTCTGTGTACGTGTCGCGTGACGTCAACAACTCGCATATAGTCTTCCTTCTCGGCAGCCAGAAGAGAACGAAACATACGACGCTGACTGCCCCCCCCC
>SZWC01023549.1:0-14937 GCA_023375785.1 Penium margaritaceum | reverse complement strand
AGAGAGAGAGAGAGAGAGAGAGAGAGAGAGAGAGAGCACTTCTCTTCTCGAGCTGGTTCATGTAGGTTTCACCGGGCACATGTCCATGCCATCCGTACAGTCTGGCTCACTGAATGTATTGACCCTTACTAATAATTATAGTCGTTTTCATTGGGCCTTCCCGCAGATTACAGAGGCTGATGCTCAGCGTGCCATTACTTTGTGGATATCACTGGCAGAGCGTCAAACAAATCTTTTGTTTTTTAGTTGCGTACTGATGGAGGCGGAGAATTTTCGGGATCTCTTGTCTCAGAACTTGAGGGGAATCAAAAATCAATCACAGCTCCCTACACTCCCTGGGGAAAGGGGGGAACTGGCATCGGACCTTGGGAGATGCATTGCGTACACTCCTTGTGGAGTCTGGTCTGTCCTTTGGGTTTGGGAAGAGGCGGTCAAATGTATCACATGGGTTTTGGAACCGCAACCCCTAGGGTCCACCGCCCAAATCAGTGATGCCCTGGGAGCGCTAGTTCTAAGAGAAGGATGACTTGAGACCAGCACAGGTGTGGGGCACAATAGCTTGTGTGTGGGTTGCTCAACCACAAAGAGATCACAAACTCAGTCCACTTGTAAGATGGTGTGTGTTTGTAGGGGTGTCTCGTGCCTCCAAGGCATGGCGGTTTTGGGACCCCACCAATCACTGCTTCACTGAATTGGAAGATCCGTCCTACTTAGAACACATGCCATACAAAACATTTCACACCTTATGGCATGCACCGCACATTCCCTTCTCATACCATTACCCAGAGTATGTGAGTGTACCTGTTTTTATGCCTCGTCCTGTGCGTAACATCTCTCCAGTTACCCGACAGTCACATGGTGCAATTGTAGGATCCCCATTCTCCACAGACTTGTTGACACCCACAGACCTGGCAAGCACAGTATCAAACACCACACTCTCTCCACCAGGCTTGATGACAGTCATTCCAAGAGACAGTGAGGTGCAGTCACGACCAAAAGTCACCAAACTTGTGCGTCGGTCTTTGCGAAATATCACACATATGGAGTACAAACAGTTCTATCACACTGTTGGGCCTACATCTGTGGAATCCTCAGTCGTAGAGCCTCTCACACTGGCCAAAGCAAGGGAATGGCTAGATGCAACACAATGGGATAAAGCCATGGTGGCTGAGCTGAATGCACTTCTGGACCATGGTGTGTATGAACTCAAACCACTGCCACCCGGACTGAAAGCAATTGATGTCAAGTGGGTGTTTAAACTCAAGAGAAATCTGGCAAGAATGATTGAAAAGTACAAGGTCTGTCTAGTTACCAAAGGGTTTCATTAAATACCTGGACAAGACTTTATGGACACATACGCCCTAGTTGGAAAGTATGGCACCAACCGCAGCTTGTTGGCCTAGCTGAATAAAAAAAATTGAGAAATACATCAATGAATGTCAGAAATTCTTTCTTGAATGGTCCCCTTGAGGAGGAACTGTATGTGAATTAACCAGAGGATTTGAGGGTGGAACTGATCGTGTATGGCTGTTATTGAAAGTGCTATACGGATTGAAGCAAGCTCCCAGAATTTGCAAGAAAGAGATACGAAGCACTCAAGAACTTGGTGGATTTTCCCTAAGCATCTCGGATCCTTCTATATTATTAAGGTGGCAGTGAACAGAGCCCATTGCATTGCTTGTCTCTGTGAATGATCTGTTGATTCTTTCCCTTTTACCCCCACTCATTTCACATAGAACGTCACTGCTCATTGCGCACTACTGCATGACTGATCTTGGTGAAGCACAAAACTTCTTGGAAATGACCATCACACAAGACAGACCCGTACGCACACTGACCATGCATCAAGGACGCTTCGTCACCCATCTGACTACACACTTTTACCACCTTTTTCAACAGCTCCCATGTCAACAGTCACCCATTAGTCCAGGCGTCTACGCACATTTTCTTGATGCACACACCACATAATACCAACCAGAGAGTGATCCAACACACTATAGACAAATCATTGGCAGTCCCTCCTATTTGGCGTCCACAACATGACTTGACATTGTACGTGCTGTCAACACCCTGGCTCAGTTCAACTAGCAACCCTGTAGTTCACATCACGAGGCCTTGTTCAAATTGCTGCATTCTGTGTGTGTGTGTGTGTGTGTGTGTGTGTGTGTGTGTGTGTGTGTGTGTGTGTGTGTGTGTGTGTGTGTGTTAGACACTGCTGATGTCAGTCTGACTATCTCTCCCTCATCAACACCTCTCTTGGATGGGTATTATGACAGTGATTATACACGCAATCACATTGTACGAAGTCAAGGCGGATATATTTTTTGTGTGTGAGGTGTGGCCATCTCGTGGAGGAGTGCAAAACAGTCATGTGTGGCACGCAATGTGGCTAAGGTTGAATACATGGCATTGGGTGAGGATGCATCCAAAGCCATGTGGCTGGAAAGGTTGCTTGAAGAGTTGGGCTTAATTGTGCATGCCACAGTACTGTATAGTAACAGTTTAGCAACACAATGGATTGCAGCAACGGTGTACTGCACTTACACACTGAGCACATTGCTTTTGAGCATCACCTCCTACAAGTAGCAGTCGAAGTAGGGGTTGTTCATGTGTGTCATATTGTGGGAGACGCTTCGTCGGAAGAATTTCTCACTACAGCTCTTCCCTCATCAAAACCTTACCTCTCAACTTGACCAACTCGGCTGCATGCCTACGGTAATCACATCCAAGGGGGCGTGTTAATCCATGTACATTTTCTTGCCTTGTGTGTGGATGTGAGTGCGCAGGGCATGTTGGCCATGAGACTGGAGACAACGCATGTTGAGCATGTGCATCACATGCTTCACACGCAGCTTCCACCATATGTTTAGCTTGTGACTGACGTGCCTTGGCTCATGCTCAGTCACATGCTCATGCTTCATTCTCTCACTTGGTCCTCTTAGAGTTACCAAACCTAGATTTAGACATTGACTCTAGAGTAAAATACATGTGTTTACAAATAGACCTAGAATAGAACTTCAGCTTTGCATGACATAGGCAAGATTTGACCTTGAGGGAAGGTTGACCGAGGAATTGGTCTAGGGGCGAGGTTTTCCCTCAATGATCAAGAGCGAGCCAACACGGCCATCAGGCCTCGCTGCCTGGCCGCATGGATCAAAGCACAAAACTAGTGCTTTTCCCCTGTCTCTCTCTCTCTCTCTCTCTCTCTCTCTCTCTCTCTCTCTCTCTCCCNTCAAGAGCGAGCCAACACGGCCATCAGGCCTCGCTGCCTGGCCGCATGGATCAAAGCACAAAACTAGTGCTTTTCCCCTCTCTCTCTCTCTCTCTCTCTCTCTCTCTATATATATATATATATATATATATATATATATATATATATATCTTGTTTATCAGGATCCGACGTTTAGCGTCGGAAATCCGACACTAAAAATGGTTGTGTCATTTTTGGGCCTAGATGTTTCCACAGCAAACCGTTTTGAGTTATTCAAGTTGCAAACTGAAGTTCTTGTGATTCTCACTCCGATTTACAGTTGAAGTAGATCACAAAGTCGATGGCTCTACGGTCCTTTGTCGACGGGGTTTCCTTCAAATATCCCCAGTTTGGTCTACAAACACAATATCCGAACCATGTCATTCCTTACGAACCTATGAGAAGCTCATCCATCCACTAATGCTGGTACCGTTCTATGAATTTTACAACCCCTCGTTTGTACTCATAGCAGTAGTGTTGTTTGGTTGTCCTCATATCCCTCGTCGAACTTTGCAATCTTTGGAACCCTTGTCTATGGCGATGTGAGCCACACAGGTGGGTGATCGATCGGTGTAAAATTTTCTGATTGGAGAGGAGCCTCGTTATCTACTCCTGCCCTTTGTTGTTTCCAGACAACTCATGTCTGCTCTGTGGCTCCCCCCGTTTTTGGTTTGCTAATACCGTTTGCGACAGTTGTACGAGATATGACCCGACAACTCGCAAGTCCAGTAGAGCCATTGATTGTGTTGATCGATGGCATCAATCTCCATCAGAGACGAGGTTCCCTTCAACTACAACTTTCCTCCTTCACAGTAAGAATTATGGCTCTGGGATCACCTTCCATTGGTTTCCTTCATCTAAGCATTGTAGTCAGTGCTATCGATGCAATCGGTTGCTACGATCATTTGTAAAAGGTGGTTCTTGATACTGAATATGGTAATTTCTTGCTGAGTATCTCGCTTGAGGTCGTGATTGTAGTAGATTCATAGTTCGTTGAGGACAAGATCACTACCGGTGATGACTTTTTATAGACGCCGAGTGTATTCCACCACGTTGGATTGCTGACGTAGACATTAGAGCCAGTACAGTTCAACATAATTCTTGTTGTGCTTCGCAAAATGAGCAAGAGTAGCACGCATAAAGTCGCTCCACGTCTCTGGTGGCATGTCAGATTAGTATGCTTGTAGTACGCCTGCGGCCGACGATGTGAGAATGGTCTCGTGAGCCATTGATCTGGCTCCGCCGGTCTCCAGTTGTTGTTAGATGGTCTTTAGATCGTACCACCAACTCAAATCTGTGTCACACAGAAGTGAGGTCGCGAGGTCTATTTCATTCTTTGATGTTGACCATTGCAATGGTGAAGAACACCTCCAAAGTTTTCAGCCACATCCTAACCATTGGTCCCTTGGAGTTCACGGGATTGAACGGCTCAGGAAATGCTGGTCAGATCGTGGGTTCACTCGAGAGTTGTAAAATTTTCTTGGTGAGCAGTGCTTATTGTACACAAAAAAATCCAGAGCTCCTCCATTCCCAGGTTGAGTTGTCGGAGCAGATGTGTATTAAGGCTCTCAAGTCTGAACAACTGTTAGTCCAAGTCTTTGTTGATTTGCGCTCGTCAGCCGGTACCTCCCATCGTGCCGTGTGTCGACCCGATGGGCAACAATGGGGGCAAAGGTTTTTCCAAGCTCAAGGGGTCCGTCACCGGGTTGGCCATCGGGTTCATCGGTGTTGCACCATTTACTACGAAGGTTGCCGCCGTTGTCTGGTTTTCGTGGATTACGTCATTGTTTGTACAATACTGATCCTCCATCACCGGAGTACTCATCGAAGACTGTTGCTCATTGGTAGTTGCGGTTGCAACGCGCGGATGCAGCGTGTGGCCGGTGCCACGTCGATGAAGCGGGGGTCCCTGGCCTTTTTGCAGTTGGACAGGATGGCTTGACGGTCGGAGACCCTCAAGCACCGTGGTTTTAGCCTTTTTGGCCATGGATTCCATGCAATCCGCTACATTGGTATCAAAGCGCTAGGGTTCGAGTGCGGCGTGCGAATGGCGAGGGCGGCTCACTCATAGTATGGGGGAGTGAAGCATGTGGTCGGTACCACGAGGATCGATCGGGGGCCCCTGAATGCTAGGCAGTTGGGCGGGATGGCTTGAGGATCGGAAATCCTCAAGCATTGCGGTTTCGGCCTAGTTGGCCAAGGATTCCGTCCAATCGGCTACAGAGTAGCAAGTCTAGGAACCTTTGTAGCAGTTGGCCAAAATGCCCTTGACCGAACAGCGTAAAATTCCTTGAGTTCTTAACCGGTGGGCCACAAATATAAAGGACATAAATGCATGCTCGTAAAATTTAGGGACATGCGTACTTCATGGACCTAACGCGCGGTCTAGAGCTACATGACCTTTTTTCCCATATTGAATAGGAATTGATGTTTGAGCATGGTGAAAATGGATGAGCGGATAGGGATGATTATTTTGGATTGAGTAAGATGGGATCATTGTCCAAAGGCTAGAGCGAGTCAAGCTTTGGGTTCTACGATAGGTTCAAATCGGATATTTTTTCCAGGGTCTGATGTAATGAAGATCACACGTCAGATCAGGGGTAGAGTTACCGTGTGAATGAGCTCATATACCCGCACCACACACACAAGTAATCCTGCGTACCTACGGATTGAAAATCTGGCAGGACATCTACGGCGTACAATAACAAAGGAACGGGATACTTGTGAATGATATGTCTACTCACGGCATACCCGGACCTAAACAATTAGCAAAAGCATACGAGCATGTAGTTCCTTTCTTTAGGTGGGTATGACGTGTATGATTTTCATTTTTGGTTTGTATTATTCAAATCATGTACGTTTCATTCGGGAATTGTGACATCATCTTTATAAAGAATTGCATAGGTTCGGGTCTTAGACTGGCATCATTGAGTTCCAACATACAAGGGGTTTGTGTGGCTTCCACCGGTCACGAGCGATGACGATGGATTATCCATATATCTGTTGTTGGTGATATGGGATGGAGGAGAGCATGACGACACAACGGGCCTTCGGAGTGTCCCGAGACTTCTCCAGTACCTACAATAGTGCTGGCGAGATGCGGGCGATGCGTTCCGGTAGCATGGTTGGCTTGTCGGGAGCTAGGAGTCTTTTCTCGGTGGGTTGAGACTCGCGCACCCTGTGGACTGTACCGGTGTAACGAGGAGATCCGATGGCTACAGTAGTGATTCCAATGTTCAAAAATTCGTTTGCGATGTCTGGACGCTGATTCAGAGTGTTTCTAGTGCTGCTTGTACTGACCCGGGCACTCAGAGAGCTATTCCGGTGCCTCGAGGAGACCAGCTTTGTCTTTCACGTGGTATATGCAATGTGCTCTTTCCGCTGACTTGTTTGGGCTCAGCGAAGGTGATGGAGCACAATGCGGCTAGCTACCGGCGCCCCTACATAAGCCCACTAGGGGTCCATTTACAAAATCTCCTTGTTCTTAAACACGCTTTAAACTTAGCCAGATTTTTCACTGTTTGCCCTTTACACACAGAGCTCATGACATTTTTTGCATGGGCCTGCATACCCTAATTAGTACCTTATTGGTAACATAGCACAGGGGGCGTATGAGTAGCAGAAGTAGCACAAGCATAATGAGTGAAACGGAAAGAGAACGCGCCATGTGGCACCACGTCGGTAGCAGCATGAAGGAGAACTAAGTGACTGCACGTGAACGCCTCAAGGACGGTGAGCAGAGCAAAGCAGCAGTAGGGACAGTAATAGCAGCGACAACAACAGTAGCGGCTATAGCAGCAAGAGCAATGCCTGTAGCAGTAGTAGCAGCACCTGCGGCGGTAGTGGTAGTGGCTATGACGGTAGCAGCAATGGCTGTGGTGGCAACAACAGCAGCTGCGATGACAAGGATAGCGGTGACGGCAACAATAGCAGTAGCAAAAGTAGTAGTAAAAGCAGCAGTAGTAGTAGCGGCAGCTGCTACACCGTGCAGCAAGAGCGGAGTCGGCAGTAGTAGTAGCAATTGTGGTGGCAGTAGCTATAATAGAAGTAGTAGTAGCAAAAGCAACATCAGCAGATGTAGCAGCATCAGCAGTAGTAGCAGCAAAAGCTGCTCCGTAAAGTAGCACCAGCAGTAGAAGGAGCAGTAGCAGCAACAACCGTAGCAGCTGCACTCGTCGCCGCAACTACTTCTTTCAAAGGGGCCTTACAGCCCTCCTCCAAGGACCCCCTCGGATGGGCCCCGTCCAGCCCCCACAGAGGGGCCCCCTTGGAGGGGCCCTGTCAGCCCCATCGATCTCGTTGATCCCGTCGGCCCCGTCAGCCGACTGACAGAGGGATGGGTTCAGAGGGGCGGACATAACCCCCCCTCTCTTTGCTCTGTCCTGTCCCTCAGCGCCACCTCGGTCGTAAGCGAGCTAGCGAGCGAGCTCTTTCCTTTTTTCTTTTTTCCCGAGCGAGGGGCGACCTGACCCCATGCCCTTTCCTTTTTTTACCCCCCCCCCCAAGGGTCCAACTCCTTCCCGTCTTCAGGGGTAATAAAGAAAATGGGGAGGGGATGCATATGAGAGAAAGTGGTAACACAAGTTAAGAAACTTTGGACAAAAAAACAAGGAGATAAAGAAGGGAACCACCGTACCCAAAAGAAGAAAGCAATTGAGTACCTCCCGGGTGAGGGGTCATTTGAAAAGTCACCAAAGAGTTTGGTGAGAACAAAAAACAACAGGATGACTATCGCACCTCCAGCAGCACCATCAAGACTGGCACTCAACACACCAAGTGAAGGTTGAGGAGTGGTAGCAGCAGCAGCTGTAGTCGGTCAGCCACACGCTTCTCTAGATGTGTTATGGCATTGTAGCTCCTTTGGCCAGGTCACGATTGTTGACCCCAGCACTACGACTCGGTACAGTGAAGGTGTTCGACAGTGTCGTAGTCTCTCGGGGCTTGGTGCTTCACCGTTGGGAGCAGGTGCTTTCCGCACCCCCATTATTAGGCGCTTGAGATGATTTCGCCAGCATGGCAGCATGCGCCTTGTACATTTGCCTGCTACTGTTGTGGTGATGGACGTCGCGGTTGAAGTCAATGCTGGACGTGCCCTCGAGGTTGGCATCCGCGTTGGCTTCAGTCCCGTGAGAGTTCACGTCCTCCATAGGATGAGGATCTGTAGGCATTGGTGCGTTCACTCACCAGACCTCTGGCGGTCATGCTCGCCGAGATCCACAGCCTGAAGCGGATCATGAAGCAGCTATTTAACCTTGTCTTCACCGAGAGTGCTACTTCTATCAATCCGTTGATGGATTCCCAGCCTTCTTCTATATCTTCTTCCTCCGCATCTCTACAGGAGGCTTCTTCAGCTTCAATGCCCAATCCATCCCGGACGGCTACCATTCTTTCGATCCTTCATTCCGCCAACATATCCCCTCTGGATGATTCACCTTCCGGTGGCCAATCTCGAGTGCGGTGTCGTCATCGCCGCACGACCCGTCGTTCTCGATTGACCTCAGGCAGTTTGTCCGCTCCCAGGGCTACTGTTGCTTGCCCTGTCGAGGGGAAGAGTGGCTTTCGTGGAAAGCTAGCCACATCGATATCGACAGGGTTAGCTCCTTTTCCTGAGAACAGCATTGCGGAGTGACCTCATGCGGACGCGGACACCACGGTATTGATACTTGACAACGAGTCAGATTCAGACATGGTGTTGATGGTGGAGACATGCGTGTCATCGAGGTTGAATTCCACGCTGAGGCAGGAGCTGGACCTCCTACAACAACAGATTGCATCAGGAGCGATGCAGGTCCCGAGTCACTAGGCGGTGACACTCGCAACTCCAACAAGTGGCCGCTTGGTAGGGTTCCAGGAGCCCCATACTCAGGATGCCTCTTACGCACTTTCAGGAGTGTTGGTGTAGCAGACTCACACTAGCCTGGCAGCAGACATAATGTAGGAGGCATGCATGTCATCGAGGTTGACTTACACGCCGGGGCAAGAGCCAGACGTTCTACAGTAGCAGATTGTATCAGGACCGGTGCAAGCCCCGAGTCCCTGGGCGGTGCCACTCGCGGCTCCAACCTGTGGCGGTCCTGTGGTGGCAGAGGAGCCCCGTACGGCCCGGGATGCCACTTGCGGACTTCTGGGGGAGTTGGTGCAGCAGGTTCACACCAACCTGGCAGCGGTCGCGGTGTAGGAGCACAGTGGATCGGCTTATCTTTCAGACGTGGAGGCATTCTTGAGAGCAGTCTTATTGCGGGAGATCACGGAGATATGTGCTATAGCAGACTTAGTAGGCTCAACCTTATTATTTGCACTACCTGAGGACCAGCTCTAGGATTAGGAGTCGTCCATGTTCGTAGAGTCTACGGGTTCCCATACACACAGAGGAGTAGTGACACACATGACGGAGTCGGGTGATGATCCTCCCTCCATCATCGAGCGGGTGGCATTGACCGGTCTTCGCGGTGAAATGATGCGTGAGCACAAGCTACGCTTGCTAGTTGCCTTAACTGAAATTGGATCTGTTGTCGAGTCAGATTCTTACATAGCTCTATCCACTATGTCGGTAGTTGAAGACAGTGCAACATATCAGACCAAGCGGATGGAGTCGCCTCGTCAGGAGCAACTCAGTTGTGTCCTCGCGTGTTCATCCGTTGGTGACCATACTGATCGCATCGATGATGAGAGTGGCAGTACCTACACGGACGGCATTTCCACATGCTCCGCAAACTCTGACAACTCTACATGATCCTTCTCTCTTGGCATGTGACCTCTTATCCCACCTTGTTCGATAGACATGAGCTGCAGTCAGGATGCAACACCTTTAGCGACGTCCGATTTTTCAGCATCATAACACATTGCGAGTTTGATTGATCCCAAGGAGGATGCAGCAATACCGGCTCCATCGTCTTTTGCAGTAGAGACATAGATGGAGTTGTATTGACGAGTTATGTAGTTTGCGTGTGTAGCATCCAGTGAGACAGAGTTGGTCCTACGCGAGGCAGACAAGGGCCATATCCTCATGTCAGAGGCAGCTTACGCTGACTTACAAGAGCGTGCAGAGAAGTCCGGCGGGAGGTGATGGGAGCGAGAGAGAGTTGTCAGTGGAGGGGAGCACCACTACTATTAGCATGAGCTTTCCACTATCAAGATCTCGCACCCTCATCCTTGGGGAGGATTATGTACCAGCTCCGAGTATGACGTCCGATGGAGACACTACCATGGGAGAGGTGAGCATGCCTTCAGTTTCCGCCATCCTCGTTCCTGTCGACTCCATCATCGCTCCTCCTTCTACTCCTGCTTCCATCACACACCTTCATCTAGCCACTTCAGCTGCTCCATTGTCATCTTCGTCCATGTGTGATGGTCCGGTTCGTTGTTCCAACCCTCCTCCTCTTCTGGAGGTACACTCTTGTGCTTCAGGTTGCTTTATCCTTCCTCGGAGGCTAGCTCCGCCACTTCATCCATGCTTGCGTGCTGCTCACCCATTCCCTTTCTTTTTGCGTACACTGATTCAGTGCGGTAGAGGATAGTGAGGAGAAACTGGGATTTGGGACCCTTCGTAGTCACACGAGGATTAGTACACTCCACGTGATGCATGGACAACGTGGGAAGCCGTAGTCGGAGACACCACTTTGTCTTTGAGGCTGGGAGAAGACTCGTACGAGACAGGGAGATCTGTCTCTACCTGATGGAGAGACCAGATGCTTTTTTGATCAGTCCTTTTTTAGCTACGGTATGAGCATCTCCATTGAGGACATCGGTGCCAGGTTCATTTACCCAGGGGGAGTGTTGTGTGGACCTCGACCTGATGCGACGACATGGGAGATGTATAGCGAGGGGTCCATGCCCTACCATGAGCATACTAAAGCAAAAGGCGTGTGGCTCATGCTACGTGCCTGCACAGTTGCATGTGATTGCATGTGGATGGTCGCACTCTGTTGGTCGAGACCCAGATACTTGGTGGGTTGTACCAGTGTCAGGAAGAGGCGATGTGATCGTGTGTCTTGGTTTGTGACCACATTGCGTGTGGCATGTGCATGCAAGTTGGATTGCTCGTAATGGTCGAGACCTGGTCACATGTTGGTTACACCCGTGTTACGAGGAGATCCCCCAGTGATCTTGTGTGGTGGTTGATGATGCTACTGTGGCTCGCATACGGACACCTGTTGGATTGCTTGTAGCGGTCGAGACCCGGGCGCTGGTACCGCTAGTATCACGAGGAGACCCTCTTGTCAACTAAATTGTGTATGATGTCCATGACTCCTTGGATGGTCGAGACCCGGACACTTGGTAGGATGCACCAGTGTCGTGGGGAGACATTGTGACCTTCATTCTTCTCCAGAGGGACATTGGGCCTAGCCTCTGTGCTTGGATGGACAGCAGATGTGTGTGTGTGTGTGTGTGTGTGTGTGTNACCCGTACACCCGGTGGACTATACTGGTGCGACCAGTGAGGGAATGAGAGAACCTCCTTAGCAACACACTGTGTGAGAGAGCACACAGTAAGGGATACAATGTGACAGACGGTTCTTCAAACGGCTGAGAGACGGCAAAGATGTGCTTGAAAAAGTGAAGCGGGGAAGTACAAGAATGAGCGAGGGAGATGGATATCCTCCCTCGCCTAGGCAACGCGCGTGCACCTCTGCGCAAGCCTGTCACCTAGGATGCAAAAATAGCAACTAATTTGTCACTGTCTTCCAGACAAGAGAGAGCCTGGTCCTGGATGCAGTACGGGCTGCTCGGTTGTCAAAATGACGAACCGAAAGAAGCAACGGAAGCAGAAAAAGCAACCCTATATAATAACACTAAGAAAAAGCAAAAGCAAGGTCACTGAAAAACGAGCTCCGGGAGTTGGCCACCAAGAGAATTCCTGTAAGCACACTGAGCTGTGCAAGGGGAAGCTGAGTGTGCCAAGGTAGTTGTGGGCCACCACGTTGTGCCTGCGAGTGAGTGGCGTCAAGTCTAGAGGTCACCAAGACTGACATAGCAACACTCCCCCATGACCCGACGACGCCAGACGCCACAAGGAGATACGGGGCACAACACAAGGTGACAAGCACAAATAGCACGAGCAGCAGGGAGAAGCAACGAGGACGGACAGATACACATCAGCCAGGGTCAACGCACAGAGACTGAAGACCAACAGCATGCACAGCCTCCTTGAACTTGCCGCCACCCAGCGCCTTCGTCAGAAAGTCAGCACGCTGGTGCCGTGTGCCAACGCCAAGCAAGAAAACATCACCACAAGCAATGCGCTCGCGCACAAAGTGATGCTCAATGTTGATGTGCTTGGTGCGGGTGTGATGCATGCCATCATGCTCAGCGATGCAACGTGTGCTCTCGTTGTCGCAGCGCAGTGTGATGCAGTGAATGGGCTGGCGCAGCTGCTGCATGAGACGACACAACCAAATGCTTTCACAGACCCCGGCACCAAGGGCAACGTACTCTGCCTCAGTCCAGCTACGCGCGACACAACCCTACTTCCCGCTCTTCCAAGAGATGGTTGTGCCCCCAACAAGGAAGATGTACCCAGACTGACTGCGAGCATCGCGATCCTGTGTCCAATCGTTGTCTGTGTATCCCTCAATCACGACAGAGGGTTGGGCACGAAAATACAAGCCCAAGCAAGGGGTGGACATGATATAGCGGACAACACGCAGCGCAGCCTCAAGATGGAGACAATGTAGGGACTGCGAGAACTGCGACAGGAAGTTCACAGCAAACGTTGCATCTGCACGGGTGGTGGTGCCGAGAAACTTTAAAGAACCAATGACTGAGAGATAGGTCGAGACGTCGACCGGCTCCCCCAGACGAGCTGGGTCCATAGTTTTCAGGAGCCTCTGTCCAGCAGGTGTCATGGGTGTTGAGGCATGTGGAGCGGCAGCTAACAAGTCAGCCAACCGCTCCCCCAGGGTCCGAACGTACCCGGCCTGATGCACGTGTAGCATGTGTCGCTGACGGTCACGCTCAATCTCCATGCCCAAGAACACACGGGCTGGGCCAAGATCCTTCATCTTGTACGCAGACTGGAGGAGTGCCTTCACAGCCTGGACAACGTGAGGATCTAGAGAGGCGATCAGAAGATCATCGACATAGACCAAAATGGCGACAAAGGATGCCGACGGAGCACTCAGAAAGAGCACCGGATCAACCGGACTGCGACGATACCCACCGCGCTCAAGGGTGGCAGGGATCTCGAGGTTCCAGCAGCGCGGCGACTGTTTGAGCCCATACAAGGACTTGCGGAGGCGCCAGACACGGTCAGTGCCATCCTCGAAGCCAGGAGGCTGGACCAAGTAGATCTCCCTGTCGAGGCGACCGTGCAAGAAGGCGTTGACGTCCATCTGGTGCAATTCCCAGTCATGCTGGGCCACCTGGCTCAAGAGTGCCTTGGCGGTGGTATACTTGCCCACAGGGGCTATGGTAGCATCAAATTCCACACCCGGCACTTGGGGAAATCCCTTAGCCGTAAGGCGAGCCTTGTAGCGCTCAACTGAGCCGTCAGGCTTAAGTTTGCGGCGGTACACCCAGTGGGCGGCGTTGGCCTTGCGACCAGGTGGCAACTGAACGCTCTCATAGACGCCATGTGCACGGATAGCATGAAGCCCCTCGCACATGGATTGCTCCCAGAGAGCAGCGTCTGGAGCAGAACGGGCCTGACGTACGGTATCGGGCTTGAGTGGGAGGGCACTGGAGCATTGCACAGCGAGCGCGGTGGCCACAGAGGTGCTTCGCACAGGCGGAGTGGACTCTACAGCTACGACAGCACGGTAGAGCTCCTCAGCAATCATGGAGTATCCCAAGGCCGTATTAGGTTGGACCACACCGGCAGATAGGCCAAGAGCGTCGAGACCAGTGTCACTCACGTGATCAGTGGGAGCCGACAGAACAGCGGGACAGATGGACCGTGATGCCTCAACAAGACGAGGAGGAATAGGGGTTGTGACATAGGACGATGGTAAGGGCCGAAGGCGGCCACCAGGGGCTCGACTGAAGGGAGAGGGAGCCGACATGGGCAAGGGTACAACCGGGTCCAGAACAGAAGGAATCGACGTGGACGGAGGCTGTGTCGTACAGGCAGCCGGAGAGGAGGCAGGCGAGGACGTAGGAGATGCTGTAAAGGGCGACGCTGACAGTGATGCACGTGAGGGTGAAGAGGGTGCAGAGGGTACCACAGGCAAGGATGGAGACAATGTTGCGGAAGGTGCCCCAGATGAGGATATGGGCAATGACGTAGAAGGCATTGCAGGGGATGATGCAGGCGAAGAAAGAGATGCAGACGCAGGTGCGGATGCAGACGCGGTAGGAGAGGGTACGGACACAGACGGGGATGGCGTGGACGAGGGAGAAGACGTGGGAATGCATGCACCACCAGAGGGCACAACAGAGACACCATCCCCCCCGGCACGAGTGAAGGATGCAGGCAAGGAACCACGACGCGCAAGATCACGGGAGAACAGCGTTTCGAAGAAGAGAGCATCACGAGACTCGACAACGCGAAGACGCTCAGGGTCCCAAAAGCGCCAGGCTTTGGACTGGGGCGACACGCCCAGGAAGGGACAAAGACGACCGCAAACGAACAGCTTGCCGTCGCGCTGATCGTCAGGGAGCCAGACGCAGGCGATGCTGTCCCACACACGAGCAAGGCGCAAGTCCGCACGACGACCAAACCAGCGCTCAAACGGCGTGACATGACGGGAT
>SZWC01023548.1:18909-31995 GCA_023375785.1 Penium margaritaceum | reverse complement strand
TTCTAGCTTGCTTCACCATTCTCAGGATTTTTCCACCTTTCCCTAGCTTGCTCCACCTTTCTCTGGCTTGCTCCACCATTCTCTGGCTTGCTCCACCGTTCTCTGGCTTGCTCCTCCTTTCTCTGGCATTCTCCTCCTTTCTCTGGATTGCTCCACCTTTCTGTGGCTTGCTCCACCTTTATCTGGCTTGCTATACCGTTCTATGGCTTGCTCCACCGTTCTCTGGCTTGCTCCACTTTTCTCTGGGTTGCTCCACCATTCTCCGGCCTGCTCCAATTTATTCTGGCTTGCTACACCTTTCCTTGGCTAGCTCAACCTTTCTCTTGCCTGTTCTACCTTTCTCTGGCCTGCTCCACCTTTCCCTAGTTTTCTCCACCTTTCTTTGGCTTGCTCCACCTTTCCTTGGCTAACTCCTAAATTCTTTGGCTTGCTCCACCTTTCTCTGGATTGCTCCATTGTTCTATGGCTTGCTCCACCTTTCTCTGTCTTGCTCCACCTTTCCCTGGGTTCCTCCACCTTTCTCTGGCTTGCTTCACCTTTCTCTGGCTTGCTCTACCTTTCTCTTGATTGCTCCACCTTTCTTTGGCTTGCTGCACCTTTCTCTGGCTCAAGCCACCTTTCTTTGGCTTGCTCCACTTTATCTGGCTTGATCCACCCTTGTCCGGCTTTCTTGACCATTCTGAGGCTTTCTCTACCTTTCTCTGGATTGCTCCAGCGTTCTCTGGCTTGCTTTGTCTTTCTCAGGGTCGCGCCACCATTCCATGGATTGTTACACCTTTCCCTGGCCTGCTCCACCTTTATCTAGCTTGCTCAACCTTTCCCTGGCTTGATCCACCTATCTGTGGCTTGCTCCACCTTTCTCTGGCTTGCTCTACCTTTCGCTGGCTTGCTTCATCTCTCTCTGGCTTACTCCAACTTTCCCTAGCTTCCTAAACTTTTCTCTAGCTAACTCTACCTTTTTCTAGTTTGCTCCACCTTTCTCTGGCTTGCTCCAACTTTCTCTTGCTTGCTTTACTGTTTTCTAGTTTGCTCCACCTTTCTCTGGCTTTCTTCACCTTTCTCTAACTTGGGCCACCTTTCTTTGGCTTGCTCCATCTTTACCTGGCTTGCTCCACCTTTATCTGGATTGCCCCACTGTTCTCTGGCTTGCTCCACCGTTTCTGGCTTGCTCTGCCGGTCTCTGGCTTGCTCTTCCTTTCTTTGGCTCGCTCCACCTTTCCCTAACATGCTCCAATTTTCTATGGCTTGCTCCACTGTTCTCTGGCTTGCTCCACCGTTTCTGGCTTGCTCTGCCGGTCTCTGGCTTGCTCTTCCTTTCTTTGGCTCGCTCCACCTTTCCCTAACATGCTCCAATTTTCTATGGCTTGCTCCACTGTTCTCTGGCTTGCTCCACCATTCTTTTGCTTGCTCAACCTTACTCTGCCTTGCTTCACCTTTCTTTTGCTTTCTCCGCCTTTTCCTAGCTTGCTCCACCTCTCTCTGGCCTGCTCCACCATTCTCTGGCTTGCTCTACCGTTCTCTTGCTAACTCCTCCTTTCTCTGTCTTTCTCATCCTTTCTTTGACTTGCTCCACATCTCTGTTGCTTGCTCCACATTTATTTGGCTTGCTCACATTTTGTCTCTTGCTCCACTGTTCTCTGGCTTGCTCCACTTTTCTCTGGCTTGCTCCACCATTCTCCGACCTTCTCCACTTCTTTCTGGCTTGTTCCACCAATCCTTGGTTTGATCCACTTTTCTCTCGCTTGCTCAACCTTTCTCTGGCTTGCTCCACTTTTCTCTGGCTTGCTCCACCATTCTCCGACCTTCTCCACTTCTTTCTGGCTTGTTCCACCAATCCTTGGTTTGATCCACTTTTCTCTCGCTTGCTCAACCTTTCTCTGGCATGCTCCACCTTTCCCTGGCTTGCTCCACCTTTCTCTGGCTTGCTCCACCTTTCCCTGGCTAACTCCAATTTTTTTTTGCTTTCTCCACCCTTCTCTGGCTTGCTCCACCTTTCCCTGGCTTGCTCCACCTTTCTCTGGCTTGCTCCACCTTTCCCTGGCTAACTCCAATTTTTTTTTGCTTTCTCCACCCTTCTCTGGCTTGCTCAGGTATTCTGTGGCTTGCTCCACCTTTCTCTGGATTGCTCCACCTTTCCCTGGCCTGCTCTGCTTTTCTGTGGCTTGCTCTACCTTTCTCAGGCTTGCTCTGGATTGGTCCACCTTTGTCTGGCTTGCTCCGCATTTCCCTGGCTTGTTCCTCCTTTCTTTCGCTTGCTCCACCTTTCTCTGGCTTGCTCCATCGTTCTCTGGCGTGCTCCACCTGTCTTTGGCTTGCACCACCTTTCTCTGGCTTGGTTCACCCTTCTCTGGCGTGCTCGACCGTTCTCAGGCTTTCTCCACCTCTCTCTAGCTTGCTCCAGTGCTCTCTGGCTTGCTTCACCTTTCTCAGGCTTGCCCCATCTTTCCCTGGATTGTTCCAACTTTCCGTGGCCTGCTCCTACTTTCTCTAGGTTACTCTACCTTTCCCATGCTTGATCCATCTTTCTCTAGTTTGCTCCACATTTTTCTGGCTTCTTCCTCCTTTCCCTGGCTTGCTCCATCTTTCCTTGGCTTACTCCACCGTTCCCTAGCTTGCTCCACATTTCTCTGGCTTGCTCTACCTTTCTCTGGTATGCTCCACCTTTCTCAGGCTTGCTCGAACTTTCTCTGCCTTGCTCCAACGTTTTCTGGCTTGCTCGACCATTGTCTGGCTTGCTCCACCTTTCTCTTGCTTTTTCCACCTTCCTATGGCTTGGTCCACCTTTCTCTCGTTTGCTCCACCTTTATCTGTCTTGCTCCACCATTCTCTGCCTTGCTCCACCATTCCCTGGCATGCTCCACTTTTCTCTGGCTTCCTCCACCGTTCTCTGACCTGTTCCACTTTTCTCTGGCTTTCTCCACATTCCTGTCTTGCTCCACCTTTCTCTGGCTTGCACACCCTTTCTCTGGCTTGCTTCACCTTTCTCTGGCTTCCTTCTCCTTTCTGGGGCTTGCTCCACCATTCTCTGACTTGATCCACCTTTCTCTGGCTTGCTCCAGAGTTCTCTGACTTGATACACCTTTATCTAGCTTGCCTCACCTTTCTCTGGCTTGCTTCACTATTCTCTGGGTTACTTCACCTTTCTCTGACTTCCTCTACGCTTTGTTGGCTTGATCCACCGTTTTCTGGCTTGCTTGACCGTTCTCTGGCTTGCTCCACCCTTATTTGACTTGATCCACCTTTCTTTGGCTTGCTCCACCTGTCTCTTGCTTGCTCCATCGTTCTCTAGCTTGCTCCAGCTTTCTCAGGCTTGCTCCACCTCTTCCTGGCTTGCTCCATATTTTTCTGGCTTGCTCTGCCTTTCCCTGGCTTTCTCCAACTCTCCCTAGCTTGCTCCACCTTTTCATGGCTTGCTCCACCTTTCTATGGCTTGCTCCACCGTTCACAGGCTTGCTCCATTGTTCTCTGTCCTGCTCCACCTTTCTCTGGATTGCTCCACCTTTCCCTGGGTCGCTCCACCTTTCTCCGGCTTCATCCAATTTTCTCTGGCTTGCTCCACCGTTCTCAGGCTTGCTCCACCTTTCTCTGGCCTGGTCCACCGTTCCCTAGCTTGCTCCATCGCTGTTTGGCTTGCTCAACCTTTCCCTGGTTTGCCCCACCTTTCTCTTGCTTGCTCCACCATTCTCTGGCTTGCTCCACCTTTTCCTGGCTTTCTCCACCTTTCTCTAGCTTACTCCACCTTTCCGTGGCTTGCTCCTCCGTTATCTGGCTTGCTCAATCTTTCTCTCGTTTGCTCAGTCTTTCTCTGGCTTGGTTCACCTTTGTCTTGCTTGCTCAACCTTTCTTTGATTTGCTCTCAGCTTCTTTGGCTTGCTCTACTGTCCTTTAACTTGCTCAGCCGTTCTCCGGCTTGCTTCACCGTTCTCTGGCTTGCTCCACCTTTCAGTGCCTTGCTCCACCTTTCACTGCTTTTCTGCACCTTTCAGTGCCTTGCTCCACCTTTCAGTGCCTTGCTCCACCTGTCTCTCGCTTGCTCCACTTATCTCTGGCCTGTTCCACCTTCCTCAAGTTTGATACATCTTTCCATGGCTTGCTCCACCTTTCTCTGGCTTGCTCCACCTTTCGCTGGCATGCTCCATCTTCCTCTGCCTTACTCCACCTTTCTCTGGCTTGCCGTGCCGCTCTCTGGCTTGCTCCTCCATTCTTTGGCTTCATTATCTGGCTTGCTGCACCTTTCTCTAGCTTGCTCCAACTCTCTCGGGCTTGCTCCATCTTTCCCTGGCTTGTTCCACATTTCTCTGGTTTGCTCCACTGTTCTCTGGCTTGCTCCACCAATCCATGAATGCTATGCTTTTCTCTGGCTTTGTCTCCCTTTCTCTATCTTGCTCCACCTTTACCTGGCTTCCTCCACCTTTCTATGGCTTGCTCCACCGTTATCTGGCTTGGTCCACCGTTTGATGGCTTGCTCCACCATTCTTTGGGTTGCTCCACCTTTCTCTAGCTTCCTTCATCTTTCTCTGGATTTCTCCACCTTTCCCGGGATTGCTCCACGCTTCTCTGGATTGCTCCACCATTCTCTGGCCTGCTATACCGTTCTCTGACTTGCTTCTCCTTTCTCTGGCTTTGTCCTCCTTTCTCTGGATTGCCCCGTCTTTCTTTGACTTGCTCCACCTTTATCTGGCTTTCTTTACCTTTATGTCGCTTGCTCCACTGTTCTCTGTCTTGCTCCACTGTTCTTTGTCCTGCTCCACTTTACTCTGACTTGCTCCACCTTACCTTGCTTCCTCCACCTTTCTCTCGCTTACTCCACCTTTCTCTGGCCTGTTCCACCTTTCTCTGGCTTGCTCCACGTTTATCTGGCACGCTCCGCCTGTACCTGGCTTGCTCCACCGTTCTCTGGCTTGCTCCACTGTTCTCTGGCTTGCTCCACCGTTTCTGGCTTGCTCCATTGTTCTCTGGTTTGCTCTACCTTTCTCTGGCTTGCTCCATTGTTCTCTGGTTTGCTCTACCTTTCTCTGGCTTGCTCCATTGTTCTCTGGTTTGCTCTACCTTTCTCTGGCTTGCTCCACCTTTCCCTGACTTCCTCCACCTTCCTATGGCTTGCTTCACTGTTCTCTGGCTTGCACCACCATTCTCTGGCTTGCTCCACCTTTCTTTGCCTTGCTTCACCTTTCATTGGATTTCTCCACCTTTCCCTAGCTTACTCCACCTTTCTCTGGCTTGCTCCACCATTCTCTGGCTTGCTCCACCGTTCTCTGCCTTGATCGTCCTTTCTCTGGCTTTCTACACCTTTCTCTGGCTTGCTCCACTTCCCTGTCCTGCTCCATCTTTCTCTGGATTGCTCCACTTTTCTCTGAATTTCTCTACACTTTGTTGGCTTGCTCCACCGTCCTCTGGCTTGCACAACCGTTCTCTGGCTTGCTCTACCATTCTCTAGCTTGCTCCACCGTTATGTGGCTTGCTCCACCTTTCTCTGGCTTGCTCCATCTATTTCTCGCTTGCTCCATTGTTCTCTGGCTTGTTCCAACGTTCTCAGGCCTGTTCCACCTTTTCCTTGCTTGCTCCATCTTTCTCTGGCTTGCTCCACCTTTTCGTCGCTTGCTCCATCTTCCCCTGGCTTGCTCCGCCTTTCCCTGGCTTGCTGCATCATTCTATGGCTTGCTCCACTGTTCCCTTGCTTGCTCTATCGTTCTCTAGCGTGCTCCACCTTTCTCTAGATTGCGCCATCTTTCCCTGGCTTACTCCGCCTTTCTCTTGCTTGCCATACCTTTCCCTCGCTTGCTCCACCTTTCTCTAGATTGCGCCATCTTTCCCTGGCTTACTCCGCCTTTCTCTTGCTTGCCATACCTTTCCCTCGCTTGCTCCACCTTTCTATGGGTTGGTCCATATTTCTCTGGCTTGCTCCACCTTTCCCTTGTTTGCTCCACCTTTTGCTGTCTTGCTTCTTTCAGGATGAGATCCACGTGGTGCAGTCCTGACGTTTGTCTGATTGCCTCTAGTGGTTCACGTCTGCTGGTTTTGTGCGAATCTGAGACTAAGCATGAGCTTTCTGGTCGCCTCACGCGATGTGAGCAGGAATTTAGAGACAGTCATTTTGCGAAGGGAATAACGTCGTTTTGCGTTAGGTTTTGAACATGGACATGATCACAACATTTATATGGCTAGTCATGAGCTTTCCAACGCACCAAACCGCACGCAATTTGCCCAAGCGTAGCTCAAGTTATGCTTGCCGAAGGGCAGGTCTCACCCACCACAGAAGCTTGACGCCGCCACTCGCCGTGGCGCCTTCGCTCACGTGCGAAGCGCCTTTCCCAGGGCTCATATCACATTGCACATGGTGTGGGGGTCCCCTGCACTGTTTCAACACACCCTACCCACTTTTGGGTCATTTTTGGTGATGGGGTGTGACGAGGTTCGAAACCTGTCCGCGGACCTGCAATCAGAATTTTGACGAAGTCCCTCAGTAACAAAACGTACTATTGAGTTTCGGACGTCGAGCCAGGATTTTGGCCAAGTCCCTCAGTAACAACCTGCACTTTTGGATCCGGTGGATGATCCACCTGATCAGGCGGATCATCTACCGGACGCCTCGGCAGGCCTATCAGAGCATTTTCTCCAGATGGTATTTTTGCTACTCGGTCCAGTCGATTATCGACCGGATTTCGAGTTGCAGCCGGCTCCCAAAGCCGCATACCCCAACTTTGGAAGGACATATCTCCCTTGATACTTGTCTGATTCCAGCGAAATAACTTCCACCGGATTCAGTAACTTGTCAACTTTCAGGGGCAACCGTCCATTTTAGGATCCAAGCAATCCTTGAGTCGCGAGATCTGCCGGAGCGGCGTTTCCACTTTCTGGCGGCTCGTCGGCGCCTCCCGGCGCCGCACTTGGGCATGCGGAGGGGCAATTTTTCATCAGCTTCACCTTTTTCTGGCTTGCTCAACTGTTCCCCAGCTTGCTCCATCTTTTTCTGGCTTGCTCCACCGTTCTCTAACTTGCTCCATCACTCTTTGGCTTGCTCCACCTTTTAAGGGCCGCCCATCCACTTCTGCGGTCACTTGGGCACTCTTCCGCGGTCTTCACTTGTGGCATGCCAGTCTTGTGAGTTATTCCGCGGAACATCTCTTGTCATCTTCGCAGTCCTCAGATTCACTCGTGGATTCCATTATGAAAAAGTGCTGAGAGGAGGGAGAAAGTGAGGTAAGGTTGTCAGGTGATGAGCTTGATTGACTCAACTCATGTCAATTGAACACAAGTCTGCAAGCCCGAATCCCACACCACACTAATGCAACTAAGCCCATTATATAGGCCGCTACACCCTTCCTTGCCGCGTCACGGCCCCTTTGCATTCACACCCACTACGACCACAACTTTATTCCCATCCGCGAAACAAGTTCCACCATTGCTTCCTCCTTGCTTGTCGCGCCGCCTCCCGCCACTTCTTGGTGTTTGCGCCTTGTGGTTCCTGCCATTCTTTGTCCGGTTGTCTTCCCGCATTTTGTACAACACTTCCGCACCTTGTATGGCCCCTTCCTTTGTCTGCACCACTTGCACCTCTTGTTCCGCCCTCACACGCCTGCCCTCTAAACACCAAATCCGCAAACATACATGGAGGCCTCTTTCCACACCCCTTTTGTCCACACAAGTGACTCCAACACCATAAAAAATGTGGCAAATCCGCGGGTCGACATCATGGTAGCTTTCCGCCTCTTTCGAAGCTTTGTAACTTGCCCCTGTGTTGTTACTGGCAAGGCAATTCCACGTGTTTGGCACCCAGCTCACTTCCGCGGCACTTCCACCCCAACTTAGGCACAAAACACCCTCCCAAACATGCCCATTCCGCTCCTGACCATCATGGCACTTTCTCATGTCCTCCACGCACCCAAAACTTGCTCCGATAGAATCCCAAACAACCCAAATCCGCTGCTGAACCTTGCACCATGTTTTGAGGCCTTTTGCAGACCCCAGAGTCACCCAAATTCCCCTCCCAAGATGCCTAATCCGCAGACACACCCCCTATCCTTGATTTACCTCTTCCGCGGAACCCCAAATATGAAGCCATTGTTACTGAACACCCAATTCCGTGGGTTCACCACCAGGCACAATTCAGGCCTTCCCCACACTCACAAACAGTCCCAGACAAGCCCAGAAAGATGCCCATTCCGCCCCTCCACCATGAGGATCAACTGTGGCTTTCTCCTCTTGCCAAAAGGACACCCCTCACTCGCCACAACTCCATTGTGGATGTCCATGACTTGGTCTTCCTCGCGGAATATTTGCGTGCGTGGCAAATTTCATGTTAACAGTGTCGCCCCACCCTCCTTTTCTCATGCGAGGTCTCCGAGCTTCTTCTTGCTTCACTAGTGGCCATTGGTTGTTCTCGTCTTGTGGCACAAGTATCGGGGAAAGGAATCCATCCCTCATTGTGCGGGTTTTGTGCATCACCTCAGGGCTATTCCGCGGTACAGGCACATCCAGTATACAATGGTTCCTACACCCCTTATCTCACAAGCATTGTTGCCTGAAGAGCATTCATTCCATGTCACACTTGAGCCACGGAAAGAAGTTCCTACTACTGTGCGAGTCTTATGCATCACCTCGCAGCTATTCAGCGGTACACGCACTTCCAACACACAGTTTCTCCTATGTACATAGTTCCGCCAACACATATGCAACATGGAGGTGGTCACAACCAAATGACAAACATGCTGCGGGAATACTTCCTTCAGGTCTCCTAATCAAACACTCAGGTTGCCCTATGCAAATGAAGGTTCGGCCAAGTGACCAGCTCTGTACTTATTGCTCTGCTGCTGCTTGCCATGCAACTCCGCTCCATTCAGCCTCTATGCCGCTCAGGAACCCTATGCACCAAGGAGTCAGCTCTGCACCTTGCACTCTGCTGCACTTCCGCTACTCTTCACCATGGAGACCCATCGAAATGATCTTCTGAAGGCCTGTAGTGTAGTTGCGCTTGTCGAAGAGCAAGGAACTGTCCACGCTCACTGCACCATAAACAGTGTTACCCCATTCTCTGCCGCGCTCATCATTGTTTCACGATGTCACCTTACTTCCACGCCTTCCATGTTGTCCTCCGTAGATCTCTTTCTTCTGCACACCACGAAACTTCATCCCACAACCACCACAAGACATTAGCGCACTTGATCACTCACAGGTAGTCTTTCCTCCCTTCACATCACCCCTCTGACATGGCAATTCCGCGGAACTCTATCACCCCCTCCTGGAACACCCCTATTCCGCGGAATTGGCTTCCCCCTAGTGTCCCTGACATGGCAATTCCGCGGGTACATACATGGCCCACTTTTGCAGCCCCTCTTCCGCGGATTTCGCACCCGTTACTCCCCTTAAACAAACCCATTCCTCAGTCCCACCCATTAGTCACTTTGGCAACACCCTTATTGCGAGTTCCATTACTCCGCTAAAGCGTAGAACATGGCAAATCCGCGGAACCAGGACACAGAGACAGAAAACCAGCGACGGAGGCCCGATATCCTTCCTTCCGCTGTCTTGAGAGTTATCCAAGGACCACCCTTCCACTTCCGCAGTCACTTGGGTACTTTTCCGCGGTCTTTGCTTGTGTCATGCCAGACTTGTGAGTGATTCCACGGAATACCTCTTGTCATCTTCGCAGTCCTCAGATTCACTCGTGGATTCCATTATGACAAAGTGCTGAGAGGAGGGAGAGGGCGAGGCAAGGTTGTGAGGTGATGAGCTTGATTGACTCAACTCATGTCAACTGAACACAATTCTGCAAGCCCGAATCCCACACCACACTGATGCAACTGAGCCCATTATATAGTCCGCTACACCCTTCCCCGTTGCGTCACGGCCCCTTTGCATTCACACCCACTACCGAGCACTACTTTATTCCCATCCACGAAACAAGTTCCACCATTGCTTCCTCCTTGCTTGTCGCGCCGCCTCCCGCCACTTCTTGGTGTTCACGCCTTTTGGTTCCCGCCATTCTTGGTCCGGATGTCTTCTCGCCTATGTTGACCTGGCCACCCCGAACCCCGGCACATCGATGTGCACCGCGGCACATCGATGTGCTACCCCCCTCACATCGGCACATCGGCACATCGGCACCCCGGCACCCCGGTTACCATGCAATCCCAGTGTTGAAAGCAAAACCACCTCTTCCTCTGACATTACATTTGCTAACACACATTTTGCAAAATTTTTTCACAAGACAGTTTCTTCTTACACATACTCTCCTCCATTGACTCATCACTACGTTTCTCAATCCATCAATATCTATCATTGTCTCATTTCAGTCATGAGATCATTTCCAGCTACTCACACTCACTTTGCTTCAAGCCCCTAAAGTCATGGGCCTCATGCAGTCAATGCATGGATTGAAGCACAATTCCTCCAACATGAACTTGTGAGGCATGAAGCAGGGAAGCAATGGAAGAGCTGGATAAATAGAGGTCAGTTCAAGCACGTCTCAAGCAACAGGTAATGGCATGGGCATGCAATAAGAAAGTGGAAGGGGACCTGCAACTGAGTGGGGGTCTGCAAGGAAGACATGCAATGGCGTCTACGAAAACAACCCCCCCCCCCTCTTCCCCTCCCCCTTACCCCTAGCCCCTACCTGTCCCTCCCCCTATGCCACTAACGGCCTCCTCCTTCCCTCAGGCGCTTTGAAGCAATGTTGGCAGCCTTGTCAACAGGTGCTTCAAGGCCCCGCTTTCCCTTGCTTGCTGGTGCAACACCTTTGGCAGCCTTGGAGGCTACACCACCAGCCTTGGAATTCGCTCCACCTGCAGCCTTAGAGGGTGCTTCACCAGCAGCTTTAGAAACTGCTCCACCGGCAGCCTTAGAGGCTGCTCCACCGGCAGCATTGGAGGCTGCTCCACCGGCAGCCTTAGAGGCTGCTCCCTTTCCTTTGTTGCTGCCTCCAACCCCTGCCTTTCCTCCTGCTTCACACCTAGCCTTGGAGGCTGCTGTACCACCAGCTTTGGTGGCAGTGGGCTTGGCCTGTGCCCTGCGCATTGCCGGCCTGTGCCTGGGTGCAGCTCCATGGTCCGCCTCAGGCTCCCCTTCTCCTCCACCATCCGCACCGTCCATGCCACAACCACCTTCCACTTCCCCTACATCCCGACCCTGGTCATCAGCCCATTCACCACAGTCTTCATCTGCTCCCTCTTCCTGTTCACCAACTTCTGCCTCCTCATCCTGTCCCCCATCTCCTCATTCATTCCCATCTCTTTCCTCACCTTCCCCATTCCAATTTCCTCCCTCTNCTCAATCCATCAATATCTATCATTGTCTCATTTCAGTCATGAGATCATTTCCAGCTACTCACACTCACTTTGCTTCAAGCCCCTAAAGTCATGGGCCTCATGCAGTCAATGCATGGATTGAAGCACAATTCCTCCAACATGAACTTGTGAGGCATGAAGCAGGGAAGCAATGGAAGAGCTGGATAAATAGAGGTCAGTTCAAGCACGTCTCAAGCAACAGATAATGGCATGGGCATGCAATAAGAAAGTGGAAGGGGACCTGCAACTGAGTGGGGGTCTGCAAGGAAGACATGCAATGGCGTCTACGACAACACCCCCCCCCCCTCTTCCCCTCCCCCTTACCCCTAGCCCCTACCTGTCCCTCCCCCTATGCCACTAACGGCCTCCTCCTTCCCTCAGGCGCTTTGAAGCAATGTTGGCAGCCTTGTAAACAGGTGCTTCAAGGCCCCGCTTTCCCTTGCTTGCTGGTGCAACACCTTTGGCAGCCTTGGAGGCTGCACCACCAGCCTTGGAATTCGCTCCACCTGCAGCCTTAGAGGCTGCTCCACCAGCAGCTTTAGAAACTGCTCCACCGGCAGCCTTAGAGGCTGCTCCACCGGCAGCATTGGAGGCTGCTCCACCGGCAGCCTTAGAGGCTGCTCCCTTTCCTTTGTTGCTGCCTCCAACCCCTGCCTTTCCTCCTGCTGTACACCTAGCCTTGGAGGCTGCTGTACCACCAGCTTTGGTGGCAGTGGGCTTGGCCTGTGCCCTGCGCATTGCCGGCCTGTGCCTGGGTGCAGCTCCATGGTCCGCCTCAGGCTCCCCTTCTCCTCCACCATCCGCACCGTCCATGCCACAACCACCTTCCAATTCCCCTACATCCCGACCCTGGTCATCAGCCCATTCACCACAGTCTTCATCTGCTCCCTCTTCCTGTTCACCAACTTCTGCCTCCTCATCCTGTCCCCCATCTCCTCATTCATTCCCATCTCTTTCCTCACCTTCCCCATTCCAATTTCCTCCCTCTCCTTCTCCATTCCCCTCTGCTACCTCCTCCTCCCCCTCATCTCCTCCATTGTCCTCCTCCCCTCCGTCACCCTCAACCTCATCCTCACCTGTGCCCACTTCCAGTCCAGCCCCCTCCCTTGCATGCCGACGGCCGTGACCACGGGCTGGCGCCTTTCCCACTCCCTCAATGAGGGCTTCTGCTTCAGCCCTGGTGCGGATGCTCCGTGCAAAGGAGGGGGGGTCCTCTCCATTGGCCTCACGCAGCTTCTCCTGCTGCTTCTGGACTGCTGCCACATCTTCCTCATTCTCCTCCTCCTCCTCCTTGCCCTCAACCACCACCTCCTCCTCATCCTCCATCTCCTCTGAGCTTTCCTGTTCGTCCTCCACCTCCTCCTCCTCCTCCACCTCGTCCGGGACTATCTCACCATCGTCCTCACTCTCTGACTCATCAGGGACCATGAAACTAGGTGCTTTGCATCGGCCCTTGCCTGCCTTGTACTGCCGACGCAGACAGACGTTGCACCGGACCAGCATTTCCAAGGTGCTGACCTTAAGGCGGTTTCGACGGGCGGTATGGATGAGCTGGTGCGTTGAGAAAATTCGCTCGCAGTCCGAGGAGGAGCAGGGCTGTGCCAGCAGCCTGATGGACAGCTCACGCAAGGCGGGCAGGTGGGCAAGGTGCAGTGATGCCCACTCAAAGGGCTTCAGAATGCCCGTCACCACCTTGGCCACTGCTGCGCGAGCCTTGTCGCTTAGGCGCTTGGTGGTCAATGGGATGACCTCGGGTGTGACCCGGCCAAGCTGGAATGCCTCAAGCTGAGTCTGCAGCTCGTCG
>SZWC01023546.1:23648-34118 GCA_023375785.1 Penium margaritaceum | reverse complement strand
TAGATATAGATATAGATATAGATATAGATATAGATAAAGATATAGATATAGATATAGATATAGATATAGATATAGATATTGTTGTGCTTTGTGCCGTTCCTGTACAGTTTACTGTGACCACTCGGCCGTGTCCATACTCGTGCAGATCCCTGAGGCAGGCGGCCCTGGTGACACCGGCGCGACGACAGGCGGCGGACTACCTGTCTGGAGCTGACCGACCACTGTTCCAGAGCCCCAGATGTCATCGGACACTGTTGCTGCATGGAGATTGTGCGAGATCGCAGACATCGGACATAGTTGCTGCATCAGGCCCGATACGCACGAGTCGTGGGGGAGCGCTTTAGCGATCTCCTTGGTGCAGTGCCCACTGCTTCCACACCACTCACACCTGATGGGCAGGATACCCTGAAGGTGGATGACCCTACACAGCTGGGGGAGACAGTGGACGTGACCTTGTACCTCCGTCTCATCGAATCTCTGATGTATCTGGCCACTACCACGCGTCCTGACATCGCGTTCTCCGTCAACCTCCTCGCTCAGTTCTCGCAGGCTCCACGTGCGAGAGCTCTTCACGCGCCTGTGCGAGTTGTACGGTACGTGGTCTCCACGCCGTATCTCGGACTCTGCTTTTGTCGGCAGTGTTCGATGGTCCTTGACGGCTACACTGACAGCGACTGGGCTTAGAGTCCTGACGGGCGCAGTCGCACTGGCTACGTGTTTCTGCTCGGTGGTACCGCTTTGTCTTGGCGAAGCGGGAAGCAGGACTGCATCGCATGTAGCTCGTCGGAGGCAGAGTATGTGGCTTTGGGGGCAAGGGCTGCAGAGGCAGTTTGGCTACAGCGCTTGTTTCTTGAGCTTGGGCAGTCAGTACCCGCCATTGTGCTGCGTTGCGACAACCAGAGTGCTCTCGCCATCGCGGAGAACTCTGGTGTTTTTCATGCTCGCACAAAGCACATTGCGGTTGAGCATCACTTCGTTCGTGATCTGGTGGAGCGACGCGTGATCTCCATCATGTGGGTTGGCACTAACTTGCAGCGAGCTGATTTCTTGACCAAGGCACTTGCCCGCGAAAAGTTCTTGGTGGGCATTCGTTCTGTTGGGCTTCGCCCCGTGCGTGACAGTGGTTGAGTGTGGGATGCACGTTGTCGTCTCATCTGTCTGTGTCACTCACTATGTGGTTGTACCAGTGCTGCACGCGTATGGACATGCGTACCATCGGGTCATGGGGGAGTGTTGTGCTTTGTGCCGTTCCTATACAGTTTACTGTGACCACTCGGCCGTGTCCATACTCATGCACATCCCTGAGGCAGGCGGCCCTGGTGACACCGGCGCAACGACAGGCGGCAGACTACCCGTCTGGAGCTGACCGACCACTGTTCCTGAGCCCCAGATGTCACCGAGACTCCTTGCTGTGCCTTCTACGTCTTGCAGGCGCCATTCGGCGGACTGGGCATGAGGCCCATTTGCATGTTTTTGCATTGTATACTCGCTGTCAGTCGATGGATGCATGCATGTGACCAGTCGTTACATGCGTCGTTTGATTTTTCACGTCTAGGTTCAGACGGCGTAGGATTTTGACATGTGTGCGCAGAGTTACGGCCAAAACTGTGTTTCTGGGCCGGTTTTAGGACAGCTCTTGGACTGCCGCGAGCGACACCCGCCGTGCGCCGCGGCAGGTATTTATGCCCTGGACCTGTCAGTTGTCATTTCTCTCTGCATATGCTATATTGAAGCATTCTGACACTTTGACTTGTGTCTCCTAGCCAAACCCTTGCCGTTGTGTGTACGACCTGTGACTGTCGTCACCGTCTGACTAGGCACTGACGCCCGGTCAGCGGCTGTGTTGCTAGGAAGTTTCAATATAGACATGGTCATATATATATGCAGAAATAGATATAGATATAAACATAGATTCAAATTGTAAAAAGCACTAATTTGGAAAGACTGATGCACGCGCATTACGAATTTTAAAATGACCGAAGACTACAATATGTTCATGCCATTGACTATTCTGATTAAAAACAAACGTAAAAGGAATTTCAATGTACCATACTAGCATTTGAAAGGTTGAGCAAAAAAAAATAGTTTCTACATAATAGAAGTTTTGCCCATGGCTATTTTACACAAACACAAAATTCAGGGAGGCAGTGTAACACAAACACAATATAGTCATCTGTCAGGTGACCTCGTTCAAGTCCTAGCGCGCAATCTTTGTGCCTTGTGTCATTTGAACATCGAATTCTGAGCTTGGCCCACCCAACGGTGGCGGCTTGAGCGCTGAGGGACACGGTTAGGCTCACATGTCGCGTCCTCTGACTCGTGAGCCTAGGCTAGGCTCAATTTGTCCTTTGCTCTATTTTCAGAAGCGGAACCATGGGCAAAAAGGTATTTTAACACAAGGACAAACTCAAACCGGACAATTTCACAAAAACACAAAATGATGGGTGAAAATGTATTTTGAACCTTTTCATGTGCTTGTACGGTATGTGGTCCTTGCTCTACACAACAAGAAATATGATGTTACTATGTAACCCTATGCACGCTTTGCGTGCAACATCATTCTCTTGTTGGTTGGTGAACTGAGTAACAAGAGCTACAGAGCTGGAAGAGGCTAGTTCTTGGAAGGGTCTCCCATTGTGTCTCATTCTTCACTCCTAATCAGTTACTTCCAGTTTTTAGCTGCTTTCTGGCGTTAACACTGGCGGGCACATTTCTGAGTAACAAACTCAGAGCACATAGACTTAGACTCCAAAGCGGCAAACTGAAGGGGTAGCAAACAAAGCAACGAGCGTGGAAGCCCGTACGTTGCATCAACAACGCTACTGCCCGAACCTGCTGGCTAGTATTTCAAACTTTGTATCAGAGTCAAAGCGTAGCAACAGCAACGGAAGACTGGTGTAGAGGTGCCAGACAACCCTGGCGGACCCCCATACGCGCCAGTGCAGGGGAAATACTGCCGGATTTTTTCCTATAGCATTGACTAGGCTGATGGCGGCGTCATGATTTTCTCCACGGCAACTGGGCCAGGGGAAACACAGTCAGATTTTTGTTGCAAAACTGACCCCCACGCGTGACGCGAGGAGATGAGCGGCCAACGACGTCAGTGATCGCGACGACGACGCACGTCAACCAGGTTTGACCGTGCTGCAAGTAGCAACAACAATAACAGCTTGCAGCAACGAGGAGCAGTGGCAGCAGTAGCCAGCAGCAGTTGTACTCAGTAGCAACAGTCGGTAGCAGCGGCAGCTNTTTTCCTATAGCATTGACTAGGCTGATGGCGGCGTCATGATTTTCTCCACGGCAACTGGGCCAGGGGAAACACAGTCAGATTTTTGTTGCAAAACTGACCCCCACGCGTGACGCGAGGAGATGAGCGGCCAACGACGTCAGTGATCGCGACGACGACGCACGTCAACCAGGTTTGACCGTGCTGCAAGTAGCAACAACAATAACAGCTTGCAGCAACGAGGAGCAGTGGCAGCAGTAGCCAGCAGCAGCTGTGCTCAGTAGCAACAGTCGGTAGCAGCGGCAGCTCACGACAGGTTGTAGCAACAGTAGCTTGTAGCAGCTTGCAACAGCGCTAGTGCGCAGCAGCAGCAAGTAGCAGCAGTAGCCGGCTGTAGTAGCAGCAGCGAGCAACAACTAGCAGCAGCCTACATTAGCCGGCAGTACTAGCTCTAGCGGCAGCCACCAGCAGCTCGCAGTTGTAGCAACAACAGCTCGCAACAACAACAGTTGCAAGTATAGTTACTCGCAGCCCGCAGGGAGCAGATAACGCACAATAGCTGCTAAAGTCAACCATCCTAGGCTGACATCACTACTGATGTTACTGCTAACATCAACAGCACAAAGAAAAAGAAACACAAAAAACAAAAGGTAGAACAAGGAGGGCGAACAAACAATGGCTACTAGTCGCTGTGGGGAGGGTAACTCCTCTGGTGGGGAGACCCCTAACCCCGCTTTCGTACAACTGTAGTAGCAGCAACAGCAGTAGCAGCAGCAACAACGATAGTAGCACCAGTAGCAACAGCTTTAGTAGTAGTAGCAACAGGAGCAGCAGCAACAGCAATAGTAACAGTCGTAGCAGTAGCAGTAGTAGGCGGAGCAGCAGTAGTAGCAATGGTAACTGCAGCAGTAGTAGCAACAACAACAGCAGCAGTAGAAACACCAGTAATTGTAGCAGTAGCAATAGTAGTAGCGCCAACACCCTGCAGGCTCTATTGTCGTTCATTCTGACTCGACAGATCCGCTCGACGCTTTGCGCTAGTAGCTCGTAATGTTGACACAATAGCTAGCGACACTACAGCTGCCGCCACCGCCGTCGCTGGAGTAGTCGCTGAAGCAGCATCAACAGTCGCCGCTGCAGTAGCAGCATCAGTCACCGACGGAACAACATCAACAGGCGCCGCCACAGCAAGAGCACCCACCGCTACAACAATCGTACCCTTGTCAGCAAGCACCGTTTGTTCCACCCAGATACGCGAGCCCTGCGATCTCCTATGCCACGCAATACATGGCGCAACAACACATCCTATGCCAACAACTGATGATGACGTTGGTCCTATGCCCTCCTTTGGGTGCCTGCCCCAGGCCAAAGGACTTCAAAACCCCCTGCCACCGCTTCCGGCTGGCTACCTGTTCCGAAGCTGGGAGCTCAGCTTCCGGATTTGGGCATAGGGCGAGAACTTGTGGTCCTACTATGTCCTCCCCTTTGACTCCACCCAGGCCGACGAGCTCTATGACGCTGATTGCGTTGTATGTGTCCTCGTCCATGTGGCCCCTCCAGCAGCACACCTCGCCCTTGAGCCCTTCCTCGGCGACCTCACCACTGGTGCCCTCCGTGACCCGGCAGCAGCCTGGCACATACTGGCACGCCCTCATCGCCTCTCTAGCGACGATGAGACCAGCCGCCTTCTCCGGGAGTTCAACTCCCTCCGCATGGGGGAGACCAAGACGGTCACATCCTATTGGCAGGACGTAGATGATCTTTTGCGCTGCCTTGGAGACGCCGCACCACCCCTCACTCCACACTCCTGACAATCACTCGTGCTGCCACCGACCCCTTCTCTGGCGTCTTTCTTCACTACTCCTAGGATATTCTCACTACGATGGTTGCCGAGGGTACCCTCATACCCTGGGTGTACGAGCTCTTCCTCTGCATTGAGGAAGCTCGTCAAGAGTCACACATTCATCGTATGGAGTCCCTCGTGTCTCTTGTTGTTGCCTCAATGGCTGAATCTGCCTCAGCAGCAGCATCTTACGGCGCCCCCTCATCAGGCAAGAAGAGGAAGTAGGGAAAGAGGGGCAAAGGGCCTCAGCAGTAGACTCGCGGATCTGGTAGTGCTAGCCTCGTGTACCACAACTATGGCAAGTCAGGACACGGGTGGTATATGTGTCCACTTGCGACTGACGAGGCTTGTGTCATTGCCACCATGCACCGCCAACGCGAGCTCTACCTTGCCACCAATGCCGTGACCATTGCTGCTCTTGTCGCATCTACGCCGCTCATGATGGCTGTAGTGCATCCTCCCTCGCAGCCGTCCTCGCACACTCCTCCTTCCTTGGTGCCTTCTTTTCCTTTCTTAGACTCGGGCACTGTTATACAACAGTTGGCCTATTCCATCGGACCCTCTGCCCCGCGAGCGCCAACTGGAGCAATTCATTGCCTTCCAACTTGGCCTTCCTCGCCCTCCTCCCTAGGGAAGTCCGGGTTGCTTAGTCGCTAGTTCCTTCCTACCTTGCATGATAGAGTCAGTGTTATGATTTTGTCCTGTGTTTTCATCTGTCCCGTCCTTTGCCGTGCCTTTTCCTCCTGCTCCTCTTCGTGACGATGTCACCTGGCTAGATGAATGCCACTCCGGTTTACACCTCCGTCCACATCGTCAGCATTGCTCGCCCATTGCCATGTGATTGTGAGCGACCTGGCCACAGCAGTCCAGGATCCATCACAAACCTGGGTCATTGACTCCGGGGCCACGCATCACATGACAGCCTCGTGTGAGGCCTTCAGTATTCTTGGCCACGTCACTGATGTCACCGGGGTTTGGACGGACTCTGGTCCGGTACTACCCATTTGTTGTACTGGCGCCGTTAGTTTTTGTGGTCCAACTCGTGATGTCTTCTTGACTCATGTTCTCTTCGTTCCTGGCCTTGAGCTCGGTCTCCTGTCTGTCACCGGCCTTGATCGCATGAGCATGGACATTCTGCATTCGCGTGGTGTGGGAAATGTGTCGTTGCGTCCTTCTGGTCATGTCGTTTTGCACGCCACCGTCAGTGGCAACTTGTGACACGTATCAGGTCTGTCCGCTTCTACCTTTGTCTCCTCCTCTTCGGCAATTATTGGCCACGTGTTTGTTACCAGCACCCTGTCTCCGTAGCAAACGTGTTTTGTGCATTGTCGCCTGTGTCACGTCCACTATACCACTGTTAATAGCATGCTTCGCACACAGCCGGCCATGGGTCTTGACTCAGCCTTCCTTCCTTTGTCGTATCCCACTGTGTGCATTGATTGCACTCAAGGCAAGATGCACCGTTCCACTAACCCCCTCTCTACCTCTCGAGTGTCCGCCTCGCTCGACCTGGTTTACTCTGATGTCGTGGGTCCCCTCCCGATAGAGCCAGTCGGCGAGCACAGTCGTTACGTCCTGTCCCTTCCAGACGACTATTCTCGATATTGCTAGGTCTTTTGCCTTTGGCAGAAGATCAACGTCGCACCCACAAATCGGGACTGGCTTGTGTGTACTGAACGCGAGTGTGGTCGCACCCTCCGCTGCTTTCGCTCTGATTGCGAGGGTGAGTTTCTCCGGGAAACCACAGTCTTCCTCGCCTCGCGTGGTGTCCATCATGAGACGTCGGCGCCTTACATGCCAGCCCAAAATGGCGTCTCTGAGCGATGGAACCGCACCATGGCCGAAGCCATCTGCACCATGCGAGTCAAATCCGGCATCTCTGATGGCTTCTACTTTGAAGCCATGACCTACATGATGTGGGTTTGGAACCGGATTCCCCACGGACCCATTCCTCGTCAGTCCACCCAATACCAACACTGGTGTGGAGAACGCGCTTACCTACATCCGGTCCGTGTCTGGGGCTATGTGGCCATTGTGTGGTTGCATGCTCTTCAACAAGGTGGCAAGCTTGAGCCTCGCGGTTGTCTGTACACCTTCCTCGGTGTCTCGGGTCAGTCGAAGGCATGGCGCTTCTGGGATCCCACCTGACACTACATTGTTGAGTCTCGCGATGCCATCTTTTTCAAGGGTCTGTTTCCTTGCGACCTCGTTCGCTCCGGCGTGTCGATGTTCCTTCCGTCGTGTGGGGGAGTGGTGGGTCCGTCCTTCGTCTAGCCGCGTCCGGGCGTTCCATCGTCTACGCCCGCGGATCTGTCTTTGCCGGTTGCCCCATCAGTGTCCGATAACCTCTGTAAGCTAGCTACTTCGTCTGTGTCTGCCAGTCCCTAAGAGCTGGTTCTCCCATCTTTGTTCGCCAGCCCCTCAAGGTCGGCTCCCCCATCCATGTCCGCCAGTCCCTGAGGGCGGGTTGCCACGTCTGTGTCCGCCAACCCCTCACGACCGACTGCCACGTCCGTGTCCGCTAGCCCCTCAAGGCTAACTGTCCCGTCTGTGTCTGACAGCCCCTCAGGGCCGGCTCCCCTGTCCGAGTCCGCCAGCCCCTCAGGGCCGGCTGCCGTGTCCGTGTCCGGTAGCCCCTCAGAGCTGGCTGTCCCATTTGTGTCCGCCAGTTCCTCGCGGCTGACTGCCCCATCTGTGTCCGCCAACCCATCAGGGCCGGCTGCCTCATCTGTGTCCGACAGCCCCTCAGGGCCGACTGCCTCATCCATGCGCGCTAGCCCCTTAGGGCCGGCTGCCCCAAATGTGTCCGCTAGCCCCTCCGGGCCGGCTACCCCATCTGCATCTGACGGCCCCTGAAGGCTCGTTTCCCCACTTGTGCCCGACAGCCCCTGAGGGCTGGCTGCCCCGTCCGTGTCCAACAGCTCCTTGAGGCCGACTGCCCTGTCTGTGTCTACGAGCCCCTTAGGGCCGGCTGCCACGTCCATATTGGCGCACTGCACACGTGGTCCAGGCGAGAGCCTCGGACCCAGGCTGATTGTGAGAACTCAGGCTACCTCCTCACGTCCTCTCACTCCACGACCCACTGTTATCCCATGAGGCTCCTCACCTGATGTCAGATCCACTCACAGGGTCGTGAGTGGGGACCTCGGCACCAAGGCACTTTGCTTGGCCACACTGTCAGTCATCACCAATCTACATCCACGGTTAGCTCTGGGTTATGCCTTGCTCTATCACGAGCACCGGTATGCACACTCACACGGATGCCACCAGGGGCGCAGGACGCACACGCCCTCACTGGTTGCCCCACGGAGTGACCGCAGGACCCAGCCACCCTACTTGAGGCCTGGGTGCTACCAAGGCCAATCACTCAGAGACTGCATGCGCTGACTACCTTGCCGCCATTCGGCAACATCACATCTACGAGCTCGTCAACCTCCCCCCCGGTCGTAAGGCCATCGGTGCCAAGTGGGTTCTCTGGCAAAAGTGGAAGCCAAATAGGTCCCTGGACAAGTACAAGGCCCGTCTCACAGCCAAGGGATTTGCTCACGTTCCTGGGATCAACTATTACGACATCTTTGCCCTGCTTGGTTGGTTCTCCATCAATCGGGCGTTGTTCACCCTGGTTGCCCAGCACGGGTGGGAAGCGCATTAGATGGATGTGAGCAGCGACTTCCTGCATGGCTCATTGGAGGGCGAGTAGCTCTACATGGTGTAGCCTTCAGGCTTCGACGACGGCTCCAATAAGGTCTTGAAGCTGCGGAAGGCCCTCACAGTGCAGCTGGAACACGGAGACCGGTCGTGCGCTTCTTAGCAGCGGCCTCCTTCGCAGCTCTGCCGACCCTTCGTTGTTGATCAGTCTGCGAGGTCAGACTCTTGTCGCTGTCCTGGTCTATGTCGACGACCTACTCATCGCATCACCAGATGTTGCTGCCATCCAGTGGGTCAAAGACCTACTGCACGTTGCCTACGAGATGAAGAACCTTGAGCCAGCACGAGTCCCTCTAGACATGGAGCTTGAGTCGCTCCATGGGCATCTTGTATGTCCATCAGGCTGCCTACGTCTAGACCCTGTCTCGGCATTTTGTTGAGGACATGCCCCTCGTGCCGAGAGCATCCTCGCCCATGTTGCACGATGGTCAGATGATGGTCAAGAATTTTGATCTAGCCGTGATGAGGGAGCCAGTAGACGTGACCCTGGACTTGTGCGTCATCAGGTCACTGATGTTCCTAGCAACGACAACGCATCCAGACATTGCATTTGCCGTCAACCTCCTCGCACAAGTCTCTCAGAAGCCACGTCACCTCCACTTTGAGGTCGCGATCCGAGTATTGCGCTACATTGTTTCTACCCCATGGCGATGCCTCATGCTCCATTGACAACCGTCTCTTGTGGCAACGAGATACACCGACAGTGACTTGGCTGACAGTCCAAACCGTAAGAGTCGTACAGTTTGGATCTTCCTTGTTGGTAGAATGGCTATATCCTGGCGCAATGGCAAACAAGGCTACATTACGCAGAGCACTGCTTAGGGTGAGTATGTGGCCCTTGGTTCTGGCGCGTGTGAGAATGTGTGGCTGCGCCGCCTGTTGTTCGAGTTGCATCAGTAGGTCTCGTCCATCACGTTGCACTTTGATAATGAGATTACTATGGCCATTGCTCACAATGATGGCGTGCACCACACTTGCACAAAGCACATCAATGTCTAGTATCTCTATGTGCATTTGTTGTTGCATAACGTCAGCATCAGCATTGTGTGGGTTGAGACACCATGGTAGTTGGCTGATTTGTTTACCAAGACACTGAAGCGTGACTCATTCAAGAAGGTTGTGAGTGTAGTTAGTGTGCGTCTGTGAGGTTCTCTCTCTCCCTGTCCTTTCTGTCTTTGTGCTCTCTGCCCGTCCATGTGCACTACACTTGTGAGTCATGGGGGAGTGTTGGTTTTTGTCTCACATCTCTCACTTCTACTCTGTTGTGTCCTCCTGGCTTGTGTACATCGGTGTATAGATTGTTGATATGATGTGCCCCTTGCCATGAGTGCCGTTGCCATGAACTCCCTGGTTTGACCACTGAGGAGTGGTCGAACACCTGATCTGACTTTAGATTTGGATTCCTTGGATTTTCCATGCAGGATCGAGCTTTGAATCGCTCGATTTGAGTAAGTATTCAGAAAGTTAGCCTAGCCCGAAAAACGGGTGTTGGGTGGGTGGAATCTGGTACCCGCCATGGGTGGCGGGATATTCCATCGCCAGGGATCCGAGTTCATTCCTAATGGCCTCCAAATGCACCAGGGGCATGAATGAGGTGACCATAAGGACCTCCTTGACCAGGATGAACTTCTCCTTGACTTCTAGGCGAGGAAAGGCGCTTCGACGGGTCATCGTCGAAGCGCCTCCCGTTGCC
>SZWC01023546.1:5213-18085 GCA_023375785.1 Penium margaritaceum | reverse complement strand
CTGTAAGCCGCCTGTCTAAATGGTCTGTTCAAACTCCAGCGTCTCGCATAGTTCATCCTACACATGAACAAAAACAACGGTTAGTGATGGAAAGCAAAGGAGGTATGCTGCACGTAACTTCCCGAACGGAATGCATGCACACATATGAAACACAGACTCACCTCACTCTACCTCCACTGACTCTTCCTCGTACGTCTGCTGCCACTCCCTCTCCTCTTCATCCAACTGATGGGTGTACTCATCCACCGTCACTGTCTCACCATCATCACCAACAAGAGGGGAGTATGCACCAGAGTCATCACTTTCAACACCATCATCCTCATCATCTTGATCATCCCGAGGCGGAGCCTTGGGGTTGTAATCCACGTAACCACTTGCATACTCTACAAGTGGAGCATCCAAAGACAAGGAGGCATTTGCATGTGCCTCCAAGGCGGCTACAGCCTGCGCCGCAGCCACCTCCAGACCTCCATCCTTCACCACTGGTGACGAGATGGAGTTGTTGTATGCCCGACGGAACGCCATCCGGGTGAGTCCAGGGTCAGCCAAGTTCTCTGCGTTGATGCGCTTGGTGAGCAAAATAGCGCATGCATGCTGACAAGGCAGTCCAAAGTCCTTCCACTTGGCACAGCTGCACGCCTTCTTGAGCAAATCAACCTGCCGCGGATTGTTTGTTGGGCCCTCCACAGTTGCTGTGTTGGGGCCCTCCTCCGTCATGATGTACTCACGTGCCACTGCAAGGCATTACAGGATTTGGTCGGCCTGGGCAAGTGCCAACGCGGTCTTCGCACCTTCTCCATGGACACACCGAACACAGAACATGCACTACACAAAGGGGTAGATGCTGACAAAACATTTGTACGGATAGAGCTTGCGGTTTGCTACGATGCGCACGTTCTAGCTCTTTGCTACGTTCAAAGTGGTATGGCCTCCTCTACCTGAAGGGTAGTGGAGGCGTTTCTACTTCTACAGAGGCACCCCCCCACCACACTTCCATCCTCCCCCTGCCTCCCAAAAAGGTATGCATATGCAGAGGCACTCACTTGACGGACATTTGTGGTTGCCTTCTCCCATTACTCGACATTGAGAACATGCGTACACTTCCACGCCAAGTGTGCAACATTTTCCCCATAGGACGTTCGCACGTTCTCGCGTAAGTGTCAAGCGCATTAGGTGTGTGTAGCACCAGTGAGGTACTTCTATGGCGCTTTCTCCAACCCCTTCTCTCTGTTTGTGATGATGTAAGTGCCAGATTGTGCTGTAGCGGGACATGCGAGTGCTAGCTGAGCACAAAGATATTCCACCCCCTCTCATCTTCTGTCGGCGCCAGTGTCCACACCATGGGCAATTCATGGTCGTTGGCATAAAAAAACTGGGCAAGCAAGAGAACCTGCTTGTGTCTGTTTTTGAGAAACGTTGCATCCATGGTCAAAATTCCGTGATTGTGCTGAAAGCCGATCCTGGCTGTACCTGGAGGGACAAAATCCCAAAAGAAGGAACCGTTCTTGTCTTTGTACGCCACAGCGTGTGTACCTGGGTCCGCGCGTTTGAGCTGCACGTAGCATGTGGGTATACAGATGTGAATAGACATAAATGAAACTTCACAACCAAACTGCTTCGGCTTGAAATCAAATTTGGCTACACACCTTATCGATTCATGATGGAAAGAGACTCCAAGTGTCGGTCTTCTTGCCCATCAAGTTTTCGTTGGCGTGTTTCTTGGCGCGGTAGAGCGTGTTGTTTGACACGTTCACGCCAGTCCGTTCGTGTACCTGCCGCAAGGTGGCGGTAGATGCTGTTGAGTCACACTACAAGGCCTCCTTAACTTTGCAGGCTATGACCCCTTCTGCCTCGCCGGATTGCCGCGGCCAATGCTCGGGACACACTTGTGTCCCTCTGTGTAGTGGGACACGGTCACGTGTCCAAATTTCTCGTAACATGGGCTCGGAGGAGCCAGGTACACCCCTTGTTTCTTGCCTCAGCGCACGTTACGTGGAATCTTGCAGGCTCATTGCGCACCCACTTGAGACCAAAGTGGTTGTCAATCGCATAATCCTCCAAAAACGCTGGAGCGGCATCTATGCCATCCAAAAACATGCCCTCCTTTGGCTCCTTTGGCATCTACTTCAGCTTCTTCTAGTTGTGACATGGTTTGTTGTCAGAGTCTCCTATTCATGAAAGAACAGCATAGCATGATAGAAAAGAATTTTCACAACAATAGATGTACAAAAATGGTGTTTATGAGAAAATGCGTGAAAGCTTCCTAGCGATATTGCCGCTGACTAGGCGTCAGTGCCTGGTCAGACGGTGACAACAGTCACACGTCGTGCACACAACAGCAAGGGTTTGGCTAGGGGACACAAGGCAAAGTGTCAAAATGCTTCAATAGCATTTGTAGAGAGAAATGACAAATGACAGGTCCATGGCATAAGTACCTGCAGCGGCGCACGGTGGGTGTCGCATGCGACAGTGCAAGGTCTGTCCTAAAACTGGCCCAAAACCAATTTTTGCCCGTAACTCAGCATAGACAAGTCAGAACGCTACGCCGTCTGAACCTACATGTGCAAAATCTCAACCCTGACACTACGACTGGTCACATGCATGCATCCGGCAACAAATGGTGGACACACAATGCAAAGACATGAAAATCGGGCCCACAACCTATCCACCGATGAAATCCTACGAGCTGCAGAAAAACTACAGAAGGTCCCAAGCAACATCCAGGACTCTGGGACGACCGTCGATAAGCTCCGAGCAGTTAGTCCACCACCATTCGACGACCGGTGCTACCTCGGTCCGCATCAGGGATTTGCACAAGCATGGACACGGCCGAGTGGTCATAGTAAACTGTACATGTTGACAAGAACGTCACAAATCACAACACTCCCCCATGACCCGATGGTACGCATGTTCATACACGTGCAGTACTAAGACGAGTGCAACATCGAGTACAAAAACAGTCGTGACACAGACACAGACACACCGCGTACTCAACCAGTCTCAGGCAAGGGGCGAAGCCCTACGGAACAAATGGCCACCAAAAACTTCCCGCGTGCCAGTGCCTTCGTCAAGAAGATATCACGCTCCATGTCAGTGCCGACCCATATGACAGAGATCACGTGTCGCTCTGGACACGTGGCAGCCACGACTACAGCTGTTCCCGCTTCCTCACCGGCGAGTAGCAGTGATTTGGAACCACGCGACTGCACCATCGCTGAGCTCCGACACCTTCTGGTGCTACGCTCTCAGGGAGGTTCGAGTGTGTTGTCATCATCGAGTGGTCCACAGACTGCTTGTCCGTCCGTTCCTGTGGGTCGTGATGACGCGTGTGGGGGAGCACAGTCAGCATGTGATGATGATGGGCCTGACTGCACCAATTGGGTTCATGAGTCCCATCTTTGTTCCCTGCATCGTTCCTCTCCACTGACGACTCAGCGTCCCTCTGATGCCGAGTATTCCATTGCCCGTTGTACAGTGACGTCCACCGGTTGTGACTCCGGTGGCACTTGGATCATCGATTTTGGAACCACTCATCACATGACGTGTCGTCGTTGTGATTTTGTTGCTCTTGGTCCTGACACGACTGTCCGTTCTGTCCGTACAGGCTCTGGTCAGTCCTTCCCACTCCATGGTGTTGGGGTTGTATGTTTTGATGGTCCGACTGGCCCCTTGTACCTTTTCGAAGTGTTGTTTGTGCCTGATCTTGAGCTCAGCTTGCTTTCTGTGCATACTTGCACACTGATGGGTCTCTCTGTGGAGCATACCGCAGACTCAGCGACTGTGACTGCTACTGACATTCGCAGCATTGTCCTTCGTCCCTCAGTCGTAAATGATCTGTATCGCGTCTCTCGGACCTCCTCCCCTTGCTCTTCGTCCTCCTTCGGTCGGGTCTTTGTCACTGGTGTTCTATCTCCGGAACACCAGCGGTTGATTTATCACCGTCTGTGTCACGTGGGCTCTGATACTGTGTCAAAGCTCATTCGGACACAGCCAGCTCTCGGTCTTGACGCGCCTTCTCTCTAGAAGCCACCCAAGACCGATTGTCTCTTTTGCACTCAGGGGAAGATGCACTGATGCACCTACCCTGACTCTCGTTCCCGAGCGTTTCGGCCTCTCAAGCTAGTTCACTGAGACCTTCTTGGTCCTCTTTCGGTCGAGTCCCTATCTGATCGATGCCGGTATGTTCTGACTCTGACTGACAAATTTACCCAGATGCGGTGGGTCTCCAGCCTGCATCAGAAGAGCGGCGCCGCCCTTGCGGTTTGACTCTGGCTAGTGATGGCTGAACGTCAATCACGTCACACACTACATAACTTTTGCTCAGATCGTGGCGGTGAGTTCCTTGGCAAGATGGACGACTTCTTTGCCGAGCCCATGAGTTATCACCAGGTCTCCGCTCCTGCTACCCCACAACAGAACGGTGTTTCCAAGTGCTGGAACCGCACCATAGAGGATGCGGTTCGCGCTATGCGGTCTGAGTGCGGTCTCCCTGAGTCCTTCGTCTTTGAGGGTTTTGCCTACATGACTAGGATCTGGAACCCCCTCCCGCAGGTCCGCTTTCGGACCATATCACACCGTATGAGCTCTGGTTTGGAGACCGTGCCGACCTTCGTCTCGCTCGCATCTGAGGATCCCTGGCCTCCGTGTGATCAACCGAGGACCAGCAGGGATCCAAGGTCTCACCTCAGGGCCGCTTGTGTGCCTTTGCAGGCATTTCCCCGTGGTCAAAGGCCTAGCGCTTCTGAGACCCTACTCGTCGTCGCGACATTGAGTCACGCGACACGCTCTTTTTCAAGTCTCTCACCTATCGTGACCTGACTTCGATCACGACACTCTCTGCCACACATGTTCCTACCTGTGAGGGTTCTCAGCGGATGGGGGAGACTTCGATGCCAGCGAGCACCTCTCACCAGGCTGATGTGTCTGTTTGAGCCCCCTTCACCTCTCGGTCTCCGGCCCTTGATGACACGGCGATCATCGCCGTCGGTCCAGAGACCTCGCCCGCATAGCCTATTTCACGTCCCACAGGTACCCCTACTTCTCTTCTTGCGCCTACTTCTACGCCAGTACCTGCGACTGTTGGCACTCCTGTTTCTATGTCTGGTCCAGTCTCGCCTACTCCCATATCTGCTCCTGCTGGCACTCTTACCTCTGTGCCAGATCAAGTCTTGCCTGCTCTTATTGTTACACCCAGTCCCGTGTCCCCCACACACACATCTCCTTGCACGGCATCACCTGACTTGCCTTAATCCCCACCAGCTGTGGTCGTGCCTGTCCCTGAGCCTGAGGTACGCCCCTTAAGCTCCGGTTACTCCCGTGAGCCCGGTGGCCGTCTTCGACCACTGGATTCCAGAGCTCATCGAGCGTATGGCCCCACACCCAGGTGCCCCTCGCGTAGCATTGCAAGTGGTGACCCCGGCACAAAAGCCCTAGGCCTGAGTGTCTGCACTCAGCTCCCAGAGATACATCCAGCGTGTCCTGTAGGGCACGATCTCATCACTCGCGAGCTGCATATCACTTGTGATGCATCAGCTGATCTTGTGGTCGTCAGGCCTAGCACTGAGGTGTGTGCCCTTGCCACGCAAAGCTCTCCCTCTATGGCACCCGACCCGGGAACCCTGAGGGAAGCTCTCTCATCACATGATGCTGATGCTTGGTGCGTTGCCCGCGAGGATGAGCTTTGTGCTATCCAAGAGCATAGAGTTTACGAGTTTGTGGACCTTCCACCTGGGAGGACGGCTATTCAGGTCAAGTGGGTCTTTCGTAAGAAAGTGAAGCCGGATGGCTCACTGGAACGATTTAAGGCCCGCTTGGTCGTCAAGGGGTACTCTCAGATTGAGGGCATCGATTACACTGGCACTTTTTTCCCTGTCGGCCGCATGACCTCAGCTCGAGCTCTATTGGTGTAGTGGCTCTGCATGACTGGGAATTGCACCAGATGGATGTGAACAATGCGTTCCTCCATGGCTCTCTGGATGAGGAGATTTACGTGGCTCAGCCACCAGGCTTTGAGGACAGTGACAAGGTCTGGCGCTTGTGCAATTCCTTGTATGGCCTCAAGAAGTCTCGGCGGTGTTGGAATCGGGAGATCACAGGCACTTTGACTCATGTGGGATATGTATAGAGTGCGGCAGATCCCTCTCTCTTCATCCTACCAACACCCAAGCGGTTCACCGCCATCCTGGTCTATGTCGATGACCTTCTGATCGCGTCTCCGTCCCTGGGGGCCGTGAAGGAGGCCAAGGCTATCCTTCACACTGCCTACAGGATGAAGGACCTCGGTCGTGCATCGATGTTTCTTGGTATGGAGATCGTGCGAGATCGCATGCGTCGGACACTGTTGCTGCATCAGGCCAGATACGCACAAGTCGTGGGGGAGCGTTTCAGCGACCTCCTTGGTGCAGTGTCCACCGCTTCCACACCTCTCACACCTGATGGGCAGGATGCCCTGAAGGTGGATGATCCCACACAACTAGGGTGGACTGTGGACGTGACCTTGTACCTTCGTCTCATCGGATCTCTGATGTACCTGGCCACTACCACATGTCCTGACATCGCTTTCGTTGTCAATCTCCTCGCTCAATCCTCGCAGGCTCCACATGCCAGAGCCCTTCACGCGGCTGTGCAAGTGGTACGGTACGTGGTCTCCACGCCGTTCCTTGGACTCTGCTTTCGTCGGCAGTGTTTGATGGTCCTTGACGGCTACACTGACAACGACTGGGCCTGGAGCCAAGATGGACGCAGCCGTACTGGCTACGTGTTCCTGCTCTGCGGCACCGCTTTGTCTTGGCGTAGGAAGAAGCAGGGCTGCATCGCACGTAGCTCGTCGAAGGCAGAGAATGTTGCTTTGGGCGCAGGGGTTGCTGAGGCGGTATGGCTGTAGGGCCTGTTTCTTGAGCTTGGTCAGTCAGTACCCGCCATTGTGCTTCGTTGCGACAACCAGAGTGCTCTGGCCACTACGGAGAACTCCGGTGTCTTTCACGCTCGCACAAAGCACATTGCGGTTGAGCATCACTTTATGTGTGATCTCGTGGAGCGACACGTGATCTCCGTCATGTGGGTTGGCACTGACATGCAGCGTGCTAATTTCTTGACGAAGGGACTAGCTCACGGAAAGTTCCTGGTGGCCATTCGTTATGTTGGGCTTCACCCCATGCCTGAGCGTGGTTGAGCGTGGGATGTGTGTCCGTGTCCCATCTGTTTTACACACACTATTGTACTTGTCCCAGTGCTGCACGTATATGGACATGCGTACCATTGGGTCATGGGGTAGTGTTGTGATTTGTGACGTTCTTGTACAGTCTAGTGTGACCACTCGGCTGTGTCCATACTCGTGTAGATCCCTGAGGCGGGCCCTGGTGAAACCAGTGCGAAGAATGGCGGCGGACTACCAGCTTGGAGCTGGCCGACTACCGTTCCAGAGCCCCAGACACTGCCGGGACTTTCTGCTATTTTTTCTACAGCTTGTAGGAGTTTTTTCGGCGGACTGGCCATGAGCCCGATTTGCATGTTTCTGCATTGCGTGTCCACCGTCTGATGATGGATGCATGCATGTGACCAGTCGTAGCGTCCGTCTTGTGATCCTGCACGTCTAGGTTTAGACGGCGTAGCATTTTGACATGTATACGTAGAGTTGTGGCCAAAACAATGGTTTTGGGCCGGTTTTAGGACAGCTCTTGGACCGCCGCGTACGACACCCGCCGTGCACCGCAGCAGGTATTTATGCCATGAACCTGTCATTTGTCATTTATCTCTGCAAATGCTATTGAAACATTCACACACTTTGCCTTGTGTCCCTTAGCCAAACTCTTGCCGTTGCGTGCACGACTTGTGACTGTCGTCACCGTTTAATAAGGCACTGACGCCTAGTCAACGAGAGTGTTGCTAGGAAGCTTCCTTGCATCTTCTCAAGGTTGACACATAGGATGAGGGCACTGTCTACCGATTCGTTCCTTCAAGCATATAGTCTGCTCATTTAGTGCATATCAGTGTCGTCCGGTGGCAACGAACGTTACACCATGCCTTCTGGTACCCTCTAGCATGCCCATGGCGACCGGCGGTTGCAAGGATGTCACAGCGACATGTCAACAGCATCTCTTCATGGGGTGTCGCGAAACGTGCAGCAAGAACGATTGGCGTCACCTTCATCGGCGCACAGTAATTGGCCCGCTGACCGCTAGCTGAGCTTGTCAGGGAGCTCTTGGGATCGGCAACATATATGGATGCTAGTGCATGAACCCTGTCAGCTCATGGCCGAGGTTCGCATAAGGGGTATTTCGGTGTGACGAAGATAATGCGATTGCTGTTTAGACGGCCATGTAGGCATTCGGTCTATGCAATGAAGGAAACTTGATGTACATGAAATACTTTTGGAATGAAAAACATACCCTCAGTTAAAGAAAACGAAAAGTACGCTGAAAAGAATAGTATTCAGGACCAAAGTATTGTAATTGTCATCGTGAAACAGAAACGTCAGACTCGCGTACATGCATGATGCGTGCTTGTGCGAAATCAAGTGCAAAAGTTGTGAAATGTGTAACAATAACACCGGATCACCCTTGTTCAGCATGAAGTAAACAAGGGTGCAAGGCTGCACGCAAGACGTGCATATGTTACGAAGTACGCAGTAAAACAAGCATAGATAATTGAAAGAGATAAATAAAAAGGATAGGGAATAAGTTTTACTTAAACAAAACCTTTATTTTGCTGCATTTTCAACTTTGTTATCTAATAAGTTAGATGGAAGAAGAAATGAGAAGAGTTGCGGTTGTACCTTTTTTTGAAAAAAGGAAAAGAAAGAAGGTTAAAGCCCTTCTAAATGGAAAAACATGATGAAAAACTTAGTTTTAGATATTTGTTAACCACAACTCATGTGCAATTATGTATGTAGCAATGTTTTTCTTGAATGCAGTCCCCGGGGTTAGATTGATTCTTGTACAGGTGGAGACCGTTTTCATTTTGTCTCGAGAACCTTTTTCACTCAGAGCTCAACAAATCCCTTGTCGCATTGGATAGAGTGAAGGATCGAGATTGACTGTACTCCTGATTGGCGGTCATGCTCGATCCACATCAAGGTGGATAGAGGAGGACCCTCCACGTTGCTTGTTGTCGGCCCCTGTCGGGGCCATCAGTATGACTCTCGACGTTAAAAAAAAACTACAAATGTAGTGTCGTTGCTAATTTCGCTTTCCACATCTGCCAAGTGGGATGCGCCCTTGCATGTTAGGATGTGTTTACTTGCTTTGGATGTTTGTAGTTTGCACCTCGGTCACTGAATGGGTGAGTCTCGCATGTTAGTCGAGCTCCCAGAGGTGGAAAAGGTGGAGAGAGTAACCGGAAACAATAGGGATACTTGGTAACCCTCCGCAATCCCCGCCCAAGTCCACACCCCCCCCACTCCCCACCGCTTTTCGTCAGCCCACCGGCCGCTAGTTCCACCGCGGCCCTCAATCGCGAGGGCCTCGATCGACTGGCGGGTGGGTGGGCTAGAGCGCTGAAAAAGGCGGGGGGGGGGGTTGGGGTTGACGAAGTGCCGACCGACGGATGTCGGCCGGCAATCCCCCCCCCCCACCCCTCAATGCTATCGCGACGGTCGCGATGGACGGCATACCCGATTTCACCATGCTTAAGCAACGACATGCGTCGATGTTTGAGCATGGTGAAAGCGGGGGGGGAGGGGGCGGATTAGGCCTTTTTTTGCCGGACAGGGGCGGATTAGGCTTATTGTTTTGGCGGAGAGGCGAGTGAGGCTTATCGTTCTAGCAGAGGGGNGGGGGGGGGTTGGGGTTGACGAAGTGCCGACCGACGGATGTCGGCCGGCAATCCCCCCCCCCCACCCCTCAATGCTATCGCGACGGTCGCGATGGACGGCATACCCGATTTCACCATGCTTAAGCAACGACATGCGTCGATGTTTGAGCATGGTGAAAGCGGGGGGGGAGGGGGCGGATTAGGCCTTTTTTTGCCGGACAGGGGCGGATTAGGCTTATTGTTTTGGCGGAGAGGCGAGTGAGGCTTATCGTTCTAGCAGAGGGGCGGATGAGGCTTATCGTTGTTGGTTTTTGTGCATCTCTCATTGTTCTCCGTTGTGTCCTCCCAGCTTGTGTACATCGGCGTGCAGATGACTGACGGTGGGACTTGACGCCGCTCGAGTGTCGCTCGGTGGAGCTGACACACGCTGAGGCCCCACTCACCAGTCGCTGGAGCCTCCTCCCTCTCGCGATGCGCTCAGTTGCTGCCTGCATGCACCTAGCGCTTTGTCTGACTGTGGCATTGCATCTCCAGTATCATGCGGTGCCTAGAGTCCATGTCTCCTGCTGTATGGCCCTGTTTGGCATCGTTGACTGTCTTAGGCACTGCCTGGGTTCGGGCAGCCATAACTCTTCACTGCTATTTTTCTAGCTGATTCTAACTGCATGAATGCGTGCGCAGCGGCAGTGTTATGGTATGGTCCAGTTTTCAGGCAAAACGGACGACGCCCGGGTTTTGGGCTGTCGGGCGTCTGGCAGGGCTCACCGAGAAAACCCTGCCTACCAGAAAATAGGTCCTAGACTATTTTCTGATTGGCTGGTTAGCTGAGAAACAAGTTGTACAGTAGTGGGGGGGGGAGCTAGAACTTGGAGGGGTCTCCCATTGTTGCTCATTCTTCATTCCTAATCAGTCACTTTCAGTTTTCAGCTGCTTTCTGGCGCTAACACTGGCGCGCACGTTTCCAAGTAACAAACCCAGAGCTTCTAGACTTAGACTGTAGAGCAGCAGACTGAGAGGGCAGCAGACTTTAGCAACGAGCGTGGAAGCCCGCACGCTGCATCAACAATGCATGTTGCCCCAACATGCTGCCTAGGTTTTCTAGCTTGGTATCAGAGCCAGAGCATAGCAGCAGCAGCAGAAGACTGGCGTATAGGTGCCAGACAACGCCTGCGGACCCCCATACGCGCCAGTGCAGGGGAAATGCTGCTGGATTTTTTCTAGCAGCATTGACCCGCCTGGTGGCGGCATCAGATTTTTTCCCACGGCCACTGGGCCAGGGGAAATGCTGCCAAGATTACTGGGCAGCACTGATCCCCATGCGTGAAACGTGGAGGTGAGCGGCAGGCCACGTCCAACACCTACGGGCGACGACGCACGCTACAACGTCACCCAGGTATAGTGATTGACACCAGCACGCAGCAGCAGCAGTTTCCAGCAGCAGCCGTTTGTAGCAACGGCAACCACAGGCAACGGTAGCGAGCAGTGGCAGCAGGAGCGAGCAGCAGCTGCGTGCAGCAACAGTAGCAGCAGCTCACAACAGCCTGTAGCAGCAATAGCTTGCTGAAGAAGCAGCAGCCCACGGTAGCAGCTCGCAATAGTAGGAGCTGGCAGCAGCGGTAGCCTGCAACAGCAGCGAGCAGAAGCAGCAACAATCAGCAGCTGTAACAGCATGCAGCAGCAGCAGCAAGCTGCACGAGCCACAGCAACGAGCCACAGCAACACCCAGCTGCAGCAACGGCTGCAGCAAGCAGCTGCCAGCAGCGTCTGCTGTTGCTCGCTGCCCGCAGCAAGCGAACAGCGAGCAGTAGCCCACTGCTGCCAGCGAGCATCAGCTCCCTGCCAGCGATCAGTAGCTCACTGCCCACGAGCAGCAGCTCGCTGCCAACGAGCAGCACCTGCAGCTCGCAGCTAGCAGCGGGCACCTGCCCACTGTGACAGACGAGAAAAGAGAAAAAAAACGCAAGAAAAAAAATCCCCCACCCCATACGCTTTGCTGCCATGGCTGCAGCAGTTACTTTTCCTGCTACAGCCGCCACAGTAGCCGCAGCAGCAACAATTGCTGCTGCAACTATAGCCGCAGCAGCAGCAAGAGCAGTAGCAGCCGCAGCAGCAGCATCGGCTGCAATTGCAGCAGCAGCAGTAGCATCAGCTGCAATTGGAGTAGCAACAGCAGCAGCTACAACTGCAACAACAGCAGCAACAACAGCACCAACAGTAGTAGCAGCAGCCGCAGCAACAACAGCTGTAGCAGCGACCCTAACAACATGAACTGCTGACGTCAGCATCCCACTACTGACGTCATGAACTCATAGAAAAAAGAAAAAAAACGTAAGGGGCAAGGGGACGGGGAAGCACACCTAAGGTTCGACAGGACGTCCACCGCTCGGTTCGCGCCTCCTTCCACTGCGTCCGCGTCCTTTGCTTGCTGCCATGTGACCGTTAGCGATCTAGCGACCCCGGTCCAGGACCCTGCTAAGACCTGGATCATCGACTCCGGGGCCACGCATCACATGACGGTCTCCCGCGAGGCCTTTAGTATGCTCGGTCATGTAGGCGATGTCTCCGGTGTCCGGATAGGCTCTGGCCAGGCGTTTTTTGTTCGTGGTGTTGGCGTTTGTTTTTGTGGTCCCTCTGGTGACGGCTTTCTAACCGATGTCCTCTTCGTCCCTACTCTTGAGCCTACTGTCCGTCACTGCTCTTGACCGCATGAGCATGGACGTTGTGCACTCACGTGGTGTTGGCACGGTGTCGTTGCGTCCATTTTGGTCTTGTTGTGCAGCACGCCACCGCCCGTGGCAGCATTTCCGACGGGTAGATGGGGTTTATTGTTTACGGGTAAGGGCGAATGAGGCTTATCGTGCTAGCGGAGGGGTGGATCAGGCTTATCGTACTGACGGAGGGGCGGATGGGGTTTACCGTTCTGGTGGAGGGGCAGATCAGGCTTATCATTCCGATGAAGGGGCGGATGGGGTTTATTGTTCTGACGGGTGGGGCGGATGGGGCTTGTTTTCTGAAAGTAGGGGTATATGGTCAGTCCGCCTTATATATTTTTGAAGGCTATTTCATCTCTCAAAGTGGTGACCGTTGGAGTTGCAAGCAGCGCAGCCGAGGGCGCCACCCCC
>SZWC01023544.1:21053-34352 GCA_023375785.1 Penium margaritaceum | reverse complement strand
GTCTACGGCCTCCTGTTGCACCATCCCCACGAGGTACTACTGCTATAGTTAACACCGCGGCATCTTGTCCACCCCCAGCAGCCTGAGGGCACTGAGCCCTAAAGTGGCCCGGCTGCATGCAGTTGTGGCAGAGCCCTTTGCAGAAGGATGTGTTACGATGCTCACCCACCGCCTGCAGCTCGTCATTCTCGCGGCTGCGCTAATTGTTGGGGCCCTTGTATCCACCAGCCTTCTTGGCTGGAGGGTTTGCAGGCTGCTTGCCCTTGGCCATGCCTCGCTGTCTAGCTGACCCGCCAGACCCTGTAGCATCCATGCGCATGTCCTGGTGATGCTGTGCACGTGCGTTTGGCCGTTTATCAGATTACTGCTTCAAGTTCGCCGAATACACTTCGCTCATGTAGTCGCGCAACGCCCTCCAGCTTGTCCAAGCTTGGCCAATGGCTGTCGTGGTGGTCTTTTCCTTCGGCTTCTTACTAGCGAGACCATCACGCAAGTACTCCAGCAACATGCACTCTGGGTACTTGAAGGTCTGAGTCCCATTGCCCTCGGTGAAGCGTTCGGCTTCTTCCACGAGTGCGGCGAACTCGCTCAAGTAGGATCCGAGCGAGCTGCCCAGCTGCCTGAAGTCCTTGATCTTGTGGAAGGCGCGCTACGCCTCCTCACGTTGCGTGTACTTCTTGCGCATGATCGCACAGAAGGCCTCCCACGGCATGGGCTGCCACTCGAGGTGTGGCTGCTGCGCACTCCACTCCTTGACCACATACTTGAAGAGTTTGTCTTCAAGGCGCGTCGTGGCAAGGTCACCCCACTGACCGAGTGGAGCCTTGTGGACACGTAGAACGTGCTCCATGCGATTCAGCTAGTCGGTCAGCTTCACGACCTTCCGGAAGATCTCCACACCGTGGAGGAAGGACGTGTTCATGAGCGGCCCCGAAGTCGTCGAGGTAGGCATCTCATTGCTGCCACCGGTAGTGGCATCCGCAGCTGCGGCACGCTGCGCTTGTTGCTGCATCCGCACCTCGATCACGCTCCACAACGCCTTGTCGAGGTCGTTGCAACAGCGGCTTGCCTCATGGGCGGCCAAGCGCTGCAGCTAGCGATCACAGTCAAGGTCTGTGATGCTCTGCCCCACGTGGGCTAGCAGGTTTGCGAACGCAAAATTGAGCTCTAATGTCGTCAAAGCATCGATGATAGCCTCCAGGGCCTCGCGTTGTCCGTGCACCCTCACCCACTGCAAGAGGGTACAGTTCGCGTATACGCCTCCAAGGAGTCCCACCTTTTGGAGGAGGCTGTCATCGCAGACGACGCTCGAGTGGGCGCTGCCTTGCTCCATTACGGCCGCATCGTAGGAAGGAGGGTCCGCCCCCATTCCTCTGAGTAGTGCCGTATCTCCACCATCGATGGTGATCTTGAGTCGGCCTGCGGCCTCGGCAGCAAACTCCGCGAGCCTATGACGGTCATCGCCAATTGCCTTCGCGACGACGTCATTCGGCTCGTTCTCGCGGGAATTTCTCATGTGGCTGCTTTCAACGCCCTTGCTGCTCTCGGCAGTCTCGCTGCTGTAGGCAGGTTCAGGCGATGCGGCGTGCGTCTTGCCCTTCTCGAGCAATCAGCTCGAGTTTGTCGTACGACGATGGCGATGGTCGCGTTCCTTGTCGCCTTCGCCATCGTCGACGTCGTGCTCTTTGTCGGGGTATCCCCCCGGGAGATCCTCCTCCATCGCATCGTCCGTCGCGTGGGGGTCGCCCACGTGAGCGTCGACGTGCTCGTCGAACACCTTTTTGGCCTCTACACGCTACTCGGTATCGCCGAGGTTGGCGTCGGTTGCCTTCGGCGGTAGGGTTGCCCTTGGCGGACGGTTGTCTTTGGGTTGGCAACCGTGCTCGTGGCGGTGTCTCCCAAAACTTGGAGTATGCCAAGAGCTCGTGGTGAGGCCGTCACCACCTTGCCCTTGTTTGTCTTAGACGGTCCGGCACTTGCCATCTTGTCGTTCGTGCAACTAGCACGTGAAGGTCGTTGTGAGGATCACCCCACAACTTAAAGGAGGAATCGCCTCCTACGATCTCTTTGCTCTCATAATCGGTGAGGCAATTATAATTTCAATCTATATTTTCCTAGGCCGCCACGTCGGCACAAGTTCGTGGTTTTTGGAACTAGACTTCCTAAGCCGTGACTCACGGTGATTGGCAATGACTAGTACCTAGGAAAACAGAAAGTTACAGGACAGTAGAACGAGGAGGAATGTGACTGCCGCTCACAAAACAAGAGTAAACAATGAGAAGAGGAATTCTAGCAATTCCTAGTGAGTTTTCCACTCTCTTCCAACTTCTTGTCTTCCTCTTGTCTTCTTGTCTTCCTTGGTCTTCGCTTCACGCTTCTTGACGCCTCTCGCGTTATTGGGCGGCGTCTCCCTTGAGCCGGCGGCGTTGGCGAGCCGTAAAAAATCTTCAAGGTTTCAACCTCCTTTTAAGGGTGCTCTCAGGCCGTGAGAGTCCCTCAGCTTGGGGAGGGGCGCTGTCCCAATTTTTGGATGAAGGAGGTTTAAAGGAGCCTTGAAAACAAGGACAATTTTGTGGTTTTAGAAGTGGGAACTCCCCCAACCCGGCCCACAAAAATCCTCCTAGCCCCCTAGAAGTGTGGAGAGCCCGGAAGGAAGTGGCTCCACCAAGTAGAATTTTTTTCCAGCTCTTGACGCACTTTACGGCGCTTCAATCCATGAAGTATGGATGCCGTAGTCCCTTCTGGTGTTTTTGCTGCTGCTTGTAGCTGCCGGCGGCGTTTATATGTGACGTAACCGTCGTTTCCGTCGAATCCTTAGTTGCGAGGGTCGTCTGGCTCTGAGAACCACTGTAACGGGTCGAGTCTCCAGCTCTTGCTCTGAAGTCGTCGTCAGAGTTCGCAGAATGGCGTTCTCAGTCCGCGTCATCGGTTGACCCCCTTTGCAAGACTGAGGGGCAATCGTCATCAACGACCCAGAGCAGGGAGACTCAAATATCTTGAGTCTCCGGAGGCCCATTTCCGTTTTTAACCAAACCCCTGGTTCTGGGACCCAAACCGGGGGTTTTTACCTCGAACACGTGTATTCGCACCAGTTATTTCATTTGTTTTATGTCGAAGTTCGTCGTAAACGAACTTCGATTTACATTTTGTCGTTCTGGCGTGAAATCATCCTTGCAAGGCACGCTGGCAATTTCGTGCCAGCTATTTTCAACCTCACCCTCGCTCCCCCTATCCCTCGTTCTCTCTTGCTCGTTTGCAAGGAGGGCGAGGGGGGCGAGTGCACGAGGCCACGAGGCCTCGCCCTCGAGGCCCTTGTGGCCCCTCAGTCGCCAATCGGACTGAGGCCGCGATCGGCGGCTGGCGGCTGACCGGCCAATGGTCGGCCGGTTGCTTGGCCAGCCGCCGGCCGTCCAGCCGGCCGGCAGCAAGCTGGCTGACGGCCAGCAAATGGCTGGCTGCCGGCCAGCCCTCGCTGACGCGAGGGGTGGTGCGCAACCACCCCTCGCTTCAGCGAGGAGGGAGGGCTGAACCAGCCCTCCCGCTACACGAGAAGTCGTCCAAAAGGTTGTGACACTGCTATTGTAGCTTTCGCGAGAGTGGTCAAAGTTGTCGGAAGGTTGAGGAAGGTTCACTGACGGCAAGGCAGCTGCCTGGTTTGCCCACGGTCTCGCGACATGATGCGCTCTTTCTGTAGTAACAAGAATGCCTACTCGGAAAGTCTAGGGCCTCGTGTACATCTTGAACAGAACACTTCCCCCCCATTTAGTCGCGACAACCTGGCGTGCGTTTAGATGTGGCCCATAGATGGCAGTAATATCCGTCGATGAGATGATCAACGTCTCAAAGGTTGTTGTAGGGGTCCCAGCTGTTATACGTAGCATCGTGTTGGTTTTTCTACATCTCTCATTGTGTTCTGTTGTGTCCTCCCGGCTTATGCACATCGGCGTCCAGATGACTGACGGCGAGACTTGACGTTGCTGGAGTGTCATCCTGTGGAGCCGCCGCACGCTGAGGCCTACACGCAGTTCATTGGAGCCTCCTCCCTACGTTAACATGCCCAACTCCATCGGCAGGCCTCCTTGGCAGTGGAGCCGCCGGCGGTCACTGCCACCGTAGAGGTTGTCTGCATGCATGTACCGCTAGATGTGACTATGCGATTGCGTCTACAGCGTCATGCTCTACCTAGGGTCAATGTTTCATATTGCCTGGCACTGTTTGGCACAATGAACCATCGAAGGCACTTCCAAGGTTCGGGCAGCCATAGCTCTTTGCTACAATTTTTCTAGCTGATTCTGACTGCAAGGCTGTGTTCGCAACTTTGGTATTATAGTATGGTCCAGTTTTCAGGCAAAACGTACGACGCCCGGGTTTTGGGCTGTCGGCCGTCTCGCAGGGCTCACCGAGAAAACCTTGCATGTCAGAAAATAGGTCTAGGACTATTTTCTGATTTTCTGGTTAGCTAAGTAACAAGCTCTATAGAGCTGGGGTCTCCCATTGTTGTTCATTCTTCACTCCTAATCAGTTACTTCTAGGTTTCAGCTGCTTTCTGGTGCTAACACCGGCGCGCGCATTTCTGAGTAACAAACCTAGGCCATCCCTTCTAAGACTCTAGAGCAGTAGACTGAGGGGGCAGCAGACTAAGCAACGAGCGTGGAAGCTCGCACGTTGCATCAACAACACTACTACCCCAACTGCTGCCTAGTATTCAGAACTCGTCGTAGCCGTGCCACTTGGCGGGACATTTTGAGGTCTTGCCTCGTCGTCGATGTCCAAAGATGTCCTTGATGACGTACTGTGTGTCTTCGTCCACTTGAACGGGAGGCTGAGGAGGGACATCCCTGCCGGGAAAGTTATCTCAGGGATCTTGGTAGTGCTTGAGTCTGTTGACATGGAACATTGGATGGACGTGCATAGTGTCCAGGAGTTTTAGTCGCGCAACCAGAGGGGTTTGCATGCGTTCGATCTCAAATGGTCCCAACCATCAAGGTTTGAACTTCAAACAGTCCGCTCCGCAAAGATTGATGTTTGCAGAGCTGAGAAGGACTTGGTCTCCAGTAGCAGATACGTTATCGCAGCGATGTCGGTCAGCTGCTCGCTTAATCGTGGCTTGTCTATTCGCGAGTGTCTATCGTGTTTCCTCCCAGATGGTGGTGAAGTCTCGCCGTTGAACATCAACTGTAAGAATGTTGCTGCGAGTTTGTAGTCCAGCTTGTGTGGTGGGAATTTTGCCATACACCACTTTAAATGGAGTTTTACTCGTTGCGGTGGAAATAGCGGAATTATATGCTGATTTGGCGGTTGGGAGTCTTTGTACCCAATCCGTCTCGAGAGGTTCGCATAATGCTCGGACAAGCTGTTCAAGCTTCTCATTGGTCCGCTCGGTTTGACCGTCGGTTTGAGGGTGAAACGCCATTGAAAGTTGATTTTTGCTGCCGTAGCGAGTCATCACAGTCGTTCCTTTTTTCAAATAGGTGGGTATGCCGTGTCAGAATTCAGACTCGCGGGTATGCCAGCTCAATGCTTAGCACGGTGGAGTTATGCGAGCTATTACGTCCAATACCCTATGGGTGTTGTGTTAATCTGTCATGTTTTCTATTGATGTTGTGCCCAGTATTTAACACCATACCATGGACAACACCAAGTACATAATAGCACTACAATGATCATGGTAACAAAAACATGGAGACGCATTAGAATGTCTTGAAGGATAAGTTTACACGTAGATAGAACCTACACTGGCATGTCGTGCCCCGGTATGCCGAGGTATGGTTAATCATGTCCTTTTTGTACACTATGTAACATGTATATGGCACAAGCGTGCATGTGTAGTCTTTGAGAAGGTCAGGTAGATCCAAGCATACTTCTGTCCACACATACGTATATACACTACGTAAGAACCTTTCATGTGGTTTTTCATGGAGTAAGAATTCAATAAAGTCAATGAAAGTAATGTCTAGCCCTTTTAGTCTATTCAAGGTCCTTTAAGAGATAACTTGACGACAAAAGATTTGCTAACATTCCCATCTGGACACATTGGGAATACATCGTCTTACTATGGCAATGAGGGAATCATTGATATCATTTGTTAAGTTGGGGGAATCTCTCGATACTCGTTGAGAGATCCCCCCTCCCCCAAATACCAAAAGTGTATTTGGGGAGTGAAAGTGGGAGTGTATGTGGTGTATTTGCTGAGACATACACAAGTGTGTTTGCAAATGTAGTTTCTAGGAAATATCTCTAAGCATAATACAATTGTGTACTTTTCTGTACAACCCTCTCATACACTGTCCAATACATTGGCCTGGTACAATTTTAACTTTTGGGGGAGGGGGGAGGGTCTCTCGATATCCGACGAACCCATCCCCTACCCCTCCCCCCCACACCAAAAGTGTATTGGGGAAGTGTGTGGGAGTGTATGTGGTACACATGCTGAAAAATACATAAGCGTATTCGCAGATGTTATTGCTATGAAACATCTCTTAGTGTAATACACTCGTATTACTTTCTATACATCCCTCTCATACACTACCCAATACACGGGTCTGATACACTTTTACCTATGGAGGGGAGGGGAGAGGTTTGCTCGATATTTGTCAAACCCATCCCTTGCCCCCCTCCCAAACACTGAAAATGTGTTGGGGGAGTGTATCTGGCAGTTTATGTGGTGCACATGCTGCAAAATACACAAGTGTATTCCCAAATGTTATGTCTATGAAACATCTCTTAGTGTAATTCACTTGTGCATTTGTCTATACACCTCTCATACACTGCCCAACTCACTTGCCTGATACACTTTTACTTTTTTGGGGAGGGGAGGGGGAGGGTCTCTTGATATCCGTCTAACCCATCCCCCACCACCTCCCCCCCCCCCCAACACCGAAAGTGTATTGGGGGAGTGTATGTGGGAGTGTATCTGGTTGTAGCGGGAGGGCCGGTTCGGCCCTCCCTCCTCGCTGATGCAAGGGGTGGTTGCGCACCACCCCTCGCGTCAGCGAGGGCTGGCCGGCGGCCAGCAGTTCGCTGGCCGTCGGCCAGCTCGCTGCCAGCCGGCTGGACGGCCGGCGACCGGCCAAGCGACCGGCCGGCCACCGGCCGGCCAGCCGCCAGCCGCCGATCGCGGCCTCAGTCGGATTGGCGGCTGAGAGGCCACGAGGGCCTCGAGGGCGAGGCCTTGTGGCCTCGTGCCCTCGTCCCCCCTCGCCCTCCTTGCAAAACAAGCAAGAGATGACGAGGGATAGGGGGAGCAAGGGTGAGGACAAAATGCCTGGCGCAAAATCGCCAGAGTGCCTCGCACGCGACGATTTTGCGCCAGAACGACAAAACGAAACTCGAAGCTCGTTTATGACGAACTTCGACGTAAAACAAACGGAATAACTCGTGCAAACACACGAGTTCGAGGTAAAAACCCCCGGTTTGGGTCCCAAAACCAGGGGATTGGTTAAAATCAGAAATGGGCCTCTGGAGACTCGAAATATTTGAGTCTCCCTGCTCCGGGTCGTTGATGACGATTGCCCCTCAGTCTTGCGAAGGGGATAAACCCCTGACGCGGACTGAGAACGCCAATCTGCGAATTCCGACGACGACTTCAGAGCAGGAGCTGGAGATCAGGCCCGTTACAGTGGTTCTCAGAGCGAGACGACCCTCGCGACCAAGGGTTCAACGGAAACGGCGGCTACGACCTAGATAAAAAGCCGCCGGCAGCTGCAAGCAGCAGCAGAAACGCCAGAACGGACTACGGCATCAACACTTGACGGATTGAATCGCCGTAAAGTGCGTTAGAGAGCTGGAAAAAAGCTCTACTTGGTGGAGAGTCTTTCTTCTAGCCTCTCCACACTTCCAGGGGGCTAGGAGAATTTTTGTGGGGCGGGTTGAGGAGTTTCCACCTCTAAAACCACAAAATCATCCTCATTTTCAAGGCTTCTCCAAACCTCCTTCATCCAAAAATTGGGACAGCGTCCCTCCCCAAGCTTAGGGACTCTCACGACCTGAGGGAACCCTAAAAAAAAGGAGGATGCCACCTTGGGGATTTTTGGCGGCTCCCCCAACGTCGCCGGTTCAAGGAGGACGCCGCCAACGGGCGCAAGACGCGCAAAGAAGACTCAAGAGGAGGCCAAGGAAGACAAGAAGACAACAAGACAAGAAGAAAAGTAGTGTTTTGTTCTAGACCTTGTACTAGCTTATCTTCTTGTCCTTTGTCTTAGTTTTGTGAGCGGTACTCACAATTCTTGTTTTTTCCTTGTATTTTGATTTTCTGTTTTCCTAGACCCTAGTTGCTACCAAGTGCCGTGAGTCACGGCCTTGGAGGACTAGCTTCTAAAACCCACGACCTTGTGCTGACGTGGCGGCCTCGGAATAGAAGTATGAATTGAAATTGCCTCACCGATCGTGAGAGCAACCTCTTAGGAGGCGATTCCTCCTCGTTGTGGGGTGATCCTCACAACAACCTTCGCGTGCTAGTTGCACGAGCGACGGGATGGCAAGCGCCGGACCGTCTAAGACCAACAAGGGCAAGGTGGTGACGGCGTCACCATGAGCTCTCGGCAGAGTCCAAGTTTTGGGAGCCGCCGCCGCGAGCACGGTTGCCAACCCAAAGGCAACCGTGCCGCCAAGGGCAACCCTACCGCCTAAGGCAACCGACGCCAACCTCGGCGACACCGAGAAGCGTGCAGAGGCCGCAAAGGTGCTCGACGAGCACGTCGACGCGCACATGGGCGAACCCCATGCGACGGACGACGTGATGGAGGAGGACCCCGTCGAAGAGCACAACATCGACGATGGCAAAGGCGACGAAGATCGCGACCATCGCCATCGTCGTGCGACGAACTCGAGCCGATTGCTCGAGAAGGGCAAGATGCTCGTCGCATCGCCTGAAGCTGCCGATGGCAGCGAGACTGCCGAAAGCAGCAAGGGCGTTGAAAGCAGCCACACGGGAAGTTCCCGCGAGAACGAGCCGGACGACGTTGCCGCGAAGGCAATTCGCGATGACCGTCGTAGGCTCGCGGAGTTTGCTGCCGAGGCCGCAGGCCGACTCAAGATCACCACCGGTGGTGGAGATATGGCACCACTCGGAGGAATGGAGGCGGACCCTCCTTCCTACGATGCGGCCGCAATGGGGCAAGGCAGCGCCCACTCGAGCGTCGTCGCCAACGACAGTCTCCTCCAATAGGTGGGGCTCCTTGGAGGCGTGTACGCGAACCGTACCCTCTTGCAGTGGGTAAGGGTGCACGGACAACGCGAGGCCCTGGAGGCCATCGCTGATGCTCTGACAACATCAGAGCTCAAGTTCGCGTTCGCCAACCTGCTGGCCCATGTCGGGCAGAGCATCACGGACCTTGACCGTGATCGCCAGCTGCAGCGCCTTGCCGCCCATGAGGCAAGCCACTGATACAACGACCTCGACAAGGCATTGTAGAGCGTGACCGAGGTGCGGATGCAGCAGCAAGTGCAGCGTGCCGCAGCTGCAGAGGCTACTGCCGGCAGCAGCGACGACTTGCCTACCTCGACGAGTTCGGGGTCGGTCATGAACACGTCCTTCCTCCACACTGTGGAGATCTTCCGGAAGGACGTGAAGCTGACCGACTGGCTCAACCGTATGGAGCACATCCTACGTGTCCACAAGGCGCCACTCAGTCAGTGGGGCGACCTTGCCACGACACGGCTTGAAGACAAACTCTTCAAGTATGTGGTCAAGGAGTGGACTGCGCAGCAGCCGCACCTCGAGTGGCAGCCCATGCCGTGGGAGGCCTTCTGCGCGATCATGCGCAAGAAGTGTACCCAACGTGAGGAGGCGCAACGCGCCTTCCACAAGATCAAGGACTTTAGGCAGCTGGGCAGCTCGCTCGAATCCTACATGAGCGAGTTCACCGCACTCGTGGAGGAAGTCGAAAGCTTCACCGAGGGCGATGGGACTCAAACGTTTAAGTACCCAGAGTGCATGCTGCTGGAGTACTTGCGTGATGGTCTCGCCAGCGAGAAGCTGAAGGACAAGACCACCAAGACAGCCATTGGCCAAGCTTGGACAAGCTGGAGGGCGTTGCGCGACTACATGAGCGAAGTGTATTCGGCGAACCCGAAACACTACTCTGATGCACGGCCGAACGCGCGTGCACATCAGGGGCGCGACATGCGCGTGGACGCTGCAGGGGCTGGTGGGTCAGCTGGACAGCGGGGCGGGGCCAAGGGCAAGCAGCCTACAAACCCTCCAGCCAAGAAGACTGGTGGATAGAAGGGTCCCAACAACAAGCGGAGCCGCGAGAATGACGAGCTATAGGAGGCGCGTGAGCGTAGCAACGCAGCCTTCCGCGAAGGGCTCTGCCACAACTGCATGCAGCCAGGCCACTTTAGGGCTCAGTGCCCTGAAGCTGCTGGTGGTGGACAAGAGGCCGCGGCGCTAGCTGCAGCAGTAGCACCTCGTGGGGATGGTGCAGCAAGAGGCCGTAGACAGGGCCGTGGACAGGGTCGCGGTCGCGGCAATGGGCCCGGCCGTGGTAACGGACAGGGCCGTGGGGCGGGTTTTCCCCACCCCTGAGTGACGTCAGTGGGGACCACTCAGGGGTAAATGTGGATCACGAATGTGAGTTCATGTTTTCAGACGAGGATGTTAAACAATTTGAGTTTTTGACGAGTTCAAAATTCTCTGTTGTTTTCTCCCCTCTCATTGAACCTCATTCTACACTTGCTGATCGACATTGCCCACTAAATCTTGCATCACCAAACAAGATGCATAACCGAACCTGCTTAGTGGTGGCGACACCAACCACTGTGCAAGAGTTGTATAACATGGTGATTGAAACAAACGCCCTCAAAGCGATGAGTTCGATCACATTCGCAGCACCTTTAGTCGACAATTTTGACCCAGTGAAATTCAAAGACTGGAAGGTGCTGGCCGAATTCACATGTGCCCACAAGATGTGGACTCGAGTGGATGAATCATGGGAGTTGCGACGCCCGTCTTACAAATTCCGTGTTTATCACAAACTCGGCTTACAGTCATCGAGTCTGTTCACTCGGAAGAGTGGAGGCAACATGATGATGCAGTTCAAAGGACACCTAGCTGGTGCTCACGTGAACATACTAGCTGACACTGGAGGGGACGACTCTTTTGTTAGCCTTGGCTTTACCCGACAGGTTGGCCTGAAGTACAAGTCATTGAATGGTGCAGTTGTTGTCGATGACAACCGTACGGTACCCGTGATCGGTACTTGTAAAGCGAAATTCTGTATTCAAGGGTACACACAGAGTGTCACGTTGAAGGTACGCAACCTTCTTGATCCGTTCGACGTGGTGCTAGGCGATCCCTGGCTTTGTGACAACAAGGCTCTAATGTGCTTTGAATCAAAGTATTTGATCCTACGGAAAGGACAACGCCGCTTTACGTTGATTCCGAGTACGGAATTATCACCGACCCGACTCAAAGTCCATGCCAGCTTGTCTGCAATGCAGGTCAAGAGACGTATTCGAAAAGGTTGTCGATACTTCTTGGCTTAGCTGCAGAAAGTGGAGGACGACGTGACGGAAGACACGCCACAAGAGATCAGATCTCTATTCGCGGAGTTCTCGGATGTATTCCAAGACCCACCGGCTGGGCTTCCACCAGAAAGACACATGGGCCACACGATTCCGCTGCAACGAGAGGCGACTCCTCCATTCAAATCCGTGTATCGCCTTAGTCTAGCAGAAAGGCAAGAGGCCAAACGCCAAATCAAAGAGTACCTTGCAAAAGGATGGATCGAGCCAAGTAGCTCGCTGTACGGTGCGCCGATCCTTTTTGTGAACAAAAAGGACGGTGGTTTACGCATGTGCGTGGATTACCGAGCGTTGAACAAGCTGACGGTGAAAAATCGATTCCCCTTACCGTGGATTGAGGACCTTTTTGACCAACTCCAAGGCGCAAAAGTATTTTCGTCCTTGGATTTGTCTCAAGGGTACCATCAAATCCGCATCACGGAAGATGATGTGCCCAAAACCGCGTTCCGAACGCACATGGGACACTATCAGTTCCGAGTGTTATGCTTCGGGCTTACAAATGCCCCGGCAACCTTCCAACGAGAAATGAACCGAACGTTCGCCAAGCAACTCGGACAATTTGTCTTGGTTTACCTGGATGATATCCTGGTTTTCTCCAAATCAACGGAAGAGCACATAGAACATCTGCGCGAAGTTCTCGCAATACTTCGGGAACAGAAGTTCTATGCAAAAGTGAGCAAGTGCAAGTTTGCAAAAGATGAGCTCAAATACCTTGGACACATCGTCGGGAAGGATGGCATCCGTGTCGACCCACGAAAGGTCCAAGCCGTTGTGGACTGGCCACGCCCCGAAAATGTTTGGCAGATTTGGTCTTTCCTCGGCCTTGCAAACTACTTTCGACGGTTTATGCAAGGGTATTCGACCCTGGTAGCACAGCTAACCAGGCTCACGCGAAGAGACGTGCGTTGGGAATGGGCATCTGATTGCAAGAACGCTTTTCTCAAAGTCAAAGAGCTTCTCTCCACGGCACCCGTCCTAGCTCTTCCGGATCCATCGCAACCGTGGGAGGTTCGATGTGATGCGTCGGTAGTTGGACTTGGAGCCGTCCTCATGCAGAACGGTCACCCAGTTGTGTATGAGAGCCGGAAGCTCATACCCGTGGAAACGCGGTACAGGACTGGGGATCAAGAGCTCCTTGCAGAAGTACACGCTTTGAAGATGTGGCGTTGCTACCTTGAGGGTGCTGAAGGGGGTGTGACGGTCGTGATCGACCATAATCCATTGGTGTTTTTCCAAACGCAACCAAACGTGTCAAGACGACAGGCGCGTTGGAGCGAATACCTGAGTCGATTCTCGTTCACATGGGAATATCGGACAGGACGAATCAATGTGGCCGATCCACTAAGCCGACAGCCTGTGGAAACTAAAGCAACCACCGAGGTCAGTGGGTGTTTTATGGCCATTGCAACAGCAACCGTATAACCACCAGATCCCCTTGCACCTCTGCGTCAACCACCACGAGAGATTGTCCATTACAACGGTTTTGTAAACAGGATCCGGATGGGATACTCTGTGGATTCTTGGTTTCAAGAATCTCAAAATCTGGACAAGTACGGCTTGGTGGAGGCCGCAGGAATCTTCTGGCACGGGGAACAAGTTGTTGTGCCAAACTCGGGAGACCTTCGAGCAAAGGTTATCTCCCAGTTCCACGACCCGCCGGTCGCAGGTCACGTGGGACCTCGAAAGACCGAACAGGCACTCTCGGACCACTATTGGTGGCCAGGATGGAGTGTCGATTTTCGTAAGTATTGCATGACATGCGACCCATGTCTT
>SZWC01023543.1:21879-39889 GCA_023375785.1 Penium margaritaceum | reverse complement strand
CTCGGTGGAGCCGACGCGCGCTGAGGCCCACGCTCCGTTCATTGAAGCCTCCTCCCTACGATGATGCGCTCAGCTCCATCGGCAAGCCTCTGCGGCGGTCGGGCCGCCGGTAGTCACTGCCATTGCAGATGTTGTTTCCATGCACTCGGCATTGTTTCTGGTTGTGGCATTGCGTCTGCATCGTCATGCTATGCCTAGGGTCCATGTCTCTTGTTGTGTGGCCCTGCTTGACGTCACTGAGTGTCGTAGGCACTGCCCGGGTTCGGGCAGCCATAACTCTTCGTTACTATTCTTCTAGCTGATTCTAACTGCACGACTGCGTTTGCAGCATCGGTATTATGGTATGGTCCAGTTTTCAGGCAAAACGGACGACGCCCGGGTTTTGGGCTGTCGGGCGTCTGGCAGGGCTCACCGAGAAAACCCTGCCTGCCAGAAAATAGGTCTAGGACGTTTTTGTGATTGGCTGGTTAGCTGAGTAACAAGTTCTACACTAGTGGGGGGGGAGCTAGAACTTGGAGGGGTCTCCCATTGTGGCTCATTCCTGATTCCTAATCAGTCACTTTCAGGTTTCAGCTGCTTTCTGGCGCTAACACTGGTGCACGCGTTTCTGAGTAACAAACACAGAGCTTCCAGACTTGGACTCTAGAGCAGCAGACTGAGGGGGCAGCTGACTTAAGCAACGAGCGTGGAAGCCCGCACGCTGCATCAACAATGCTGATGCCCTAACCTGCTGCCTAGGTTTTCTAGCTCTATGTACCATGGTGCTTGGTATATCGCACATGAAAAAGAACACGCTGCCGAAGAAGGTACCATTTCTTGACGCGACTAGCAACAGAATCAATAAAACCTTGTGAATTTAAAAAGCAACCGTTCTTTCCTAACAAGAGGCAAATGAGAGGAACACAACATTTAAAAAATACTCACCCCCTGCCCAAACACAGTTCATGGGTGCGAGGGTTGTCGTTCTTGGCGCGGGCAGGGGGAGGGGCTCGTTATTTCGTCTCAGATGGGGCAGGTTGAAAGTTGTGACAGACTTGAGAGAATCATACATTTTCAGTAAATCGTACCCCCTGCCGAAAACAGCACAGGGAGTCGGGGGTTTCATAGATTACTACTCCCCCCTGCCCATTTCTGGTCCTTTTCAAGCTTTTGGAGCGTGCTTTTGGGAGAGGTTGTACGAGGGGCGGTCATGCGGGTGACCGAACATTGTTCAGTCGATAGCCCGATGACACCCTTTCTGGAGTCCTAGTCGTCGCATGCGTGCACGTCTGCAATACCCCCCCCTCCCCCCCTTCCCCACGCACACCCTGATCAAGGGTGGGGGTTCACGCAGTGAACTCCCACTCTCAACCGTTGACTTTCGCTTAGCTTCCGTTCGCGATGCTCATGTTACATGAGTCATGTACGAGTGACGACGTCGACCTCAATCGACGNACCTTGTGAATTTAAAAAGCAACCGTTCTTTCCTAACAAGAGGCAAATGAGAGGAACACAACATTTAAAAAATACTCACCCCCTGCCCAAACACAGTTCATGGGTGCGAGGGTTGTCGTTCTTGGCGCGGGCAGGGGGAGGGGCTCGTTATTTCGTCTCAGATGGGGCAGGTTGAAAGTTGTGACAGACTTGAGAGAATCATACATTTTCAGTAAATCGTGCCCCCTGCCGAAAACAGCACAGGGAGTCGGGGGTTTCATAGATTACTACTCCCCCCTGCCCATTTCTGGTCCTTTTCAAACTTTTGGAGCGTGCTTTTGGGAGAGGTTGTACGAGGGGCGGTCATGCGGGTGACCGAACATTGTTCAGTCGATAGCCCGATGACACCCTTTCTGGAGTCCTAGTCGTTGTCGCATGCGTGCACGTCTGCAATACCCCCCCCCCTCCCCCCCTTCCCCACGCACACCCTGATCAAGGGTGGGGGTTCACGCAGTGAACTCCCACTCTCAACCGTTGACTTTCGCTTAGCTTCCGTTCGCGATGCTCATGTTACATGAGTCATGTACGAGTGACGACGTCGACCTCAATCGACGTGTGCATGGAGTTAAGTGACGAGTAGCAGATGGAAAAAAAAAAAAATTAAAGAAAAGTACCTCGCTACAGCAAGAGTCCGGCGATATTGCGTTGCACGGTACCGCGGTATTGTGCCCTGGTACAGTACCGCACTATTACCGAAGGGTACCTTGGTAGGTTAGTACCGATAATGTAAAAAAAAAATAACGTACTATGGTACTGCATTACCACGGCACAAAAACACGGTACAACGCGGTACCGGTCATACCGCCATCAGCCCTGCCAGTGTGGGTGCCACACATGCTGAAAAGGTTCAGGATGAGAAGATGCGTGGAAGCTTCCTACCGACACAGCCCCCGACTAGGCGTCAGTGCCTGGTCAGACGGTGACGATAGTCACAAGTCGTGCACACAACGGCAAGGGTCTGGCTAGGAGACAAAAGGCAAAGTGTCAGAATGCTCCAATAGCATTTGCAGAGAGGAATGACAAATGACAGGTCCATGGCATAAGTACATGCCGCGGCGCACGACGGATGTCGCACGTGGCACTGCAAGATCTGTCATAAAACTGGCCCAAAACCACGGTTTTGGCCGTAACTCTGCGCAGACATGTCACAACGCTACGCCGTCTGAACCTAGACGTGTAGGATCACAAGCCAGACACTACATCTTGTCACATGCATGCATCGGGCATCAAACGGTAGATACAAATTGCAAAAACCTGCAAATCGAGCCCACGGCCAGTCCACCGATAAAATTCTGCGTGCCGCAAAAAAACTGCAAGAGGTCCCGGGTAGCGTCTTGAACTCTGGAGCGGTCGTCGGTCAGCTCCAAGCTGGTAGTCCGCCACCTGATGACGCACCGGTACCACCAGGGTCCGCATCAGGGATCTGACGAGTATGGACACAGCCGAGTGGTCACGGTGAATTGAACAGATCGACAAGAACGTCACAAATCACAACACTCCCCTATGACCCGATGGTACGCATGTGGAGCTTACGAAAACTGGGAAAAGAGGTTGACTGCAACGGCGATGTCAGGACGTGTGATAGTGGCCAGGTACATTAGAGATCCGATGAGATGGAGGTACAAGGTCACATCCAAAGTCTCCCCTAGCTGTGTGGGATCGTCCACCTTCAAGGCATCCTACCATCAGGCGTGAGAGGTGTGGAAGCCGTGGGCACTCCGCCAAGGAGGTCGCTGAAGCGCTCCCCTACAAAACGAACGTATCGGGCCTGATGCAGTAGTAGAGTACGAAGTCTGCGGTCTCGCACGATCTCCATGCCAAGAAACACCGCTATAGGACCAAGGTCCTTCAGCCTGTAGGCAATCTACAGGACAACCTTGGCCTCCTTCACGGCCTCCAGTGAAGGAGACGCGATCAGAAGGTTGTTGACATAGACAAGGATGGCGGTGAACTGTTCAGGCGTCCGTGGGATGAAGAGAGAGGGATCTGCCTTGCTCTGTACATATCCTACACGAGTCAGGGTACCAGTGATCTCCTAGTTCCAACACTGAGGAGACTGCTTGAGGCCGTACACGGACTTGCGCAAGCGCCAGACCTTGTCACCGTCCTCAAAGCCGGGTGGCTGAGCCACGTAAATCTCCTCATCCAGAGAACCATGGAGGAAAACATTGTCCACATCCATCCGGTGCAGTTGCCAATCATGCTGAGCCACTACACCGAACAGAGCTTGAGCTGAGGTCATGCGGCCGACAGGGGCAAAGGTGTCAGTGTAATTGATGCCCTCAATCTGAGAGTACCCCTTAACGACCAAACAAGCCTTGTGGCATTCCAGTGAGCCATCCGACTTTATTTTACTTGTGAAAGACCCACTTGACCTAAATAGCCTTCCTCCTAGGTGGAAGGTCGACTAGCTTGTAAACTCCGTGCTCTCGGATGGCGCGAAGCTCATCCTTGCAGGCAACATGCCAAGTGTCAGCATCCTTTGATGAGAGAGCTTCCCCCAGTGTGCTCGGGTCAGGCACCATAGAGGAAGAGCTGTGCATGGCAAGAGCGTACGCCTCAATGCTAGGTGTAACAACTACAAGATCGGTTGCAGAATCACAAGTGATATGAAACTTGTGAGTGACGAGGTTGTCCCCTACGGGACACGCAAAACGTACCTGTGTATGCCCAGTGCGACACTCAGGCCTAGAGCCTTTGTGCCGGGATCACCACTCGCAATGCTGTGAGTGGAGTGCTTGGGTGCGGAACCAGACACTCACTCACCTCCGGAGTCCAATGGTCGAAGACGACCGGCAGGCTCATAGGAGTAACCTGGACTCGAGGGGTGCACCTCAGGCTCAGGAACTGGCAAAGTCGTAGCTTCGGAGGGCTAAGGCAAGGGAGCTGGTGATGCCGTGCGAGAAGATGAGTGTGTAGGAGACACGGGACTCGGTGTGATAGTTGGAGCAGGTGAGGCAGGGCCACGCACAGAGGCAGTAGTGCCGGTGAACACAGGTACGGTAACAGGGGTACGCACTGGTACACGATCATGGGTACCTGTGGGGTGCTAGGGGATAGAGGCAGAGGCTGGCGGTGCTTGAGAGGTCTCTAGGCCGACAGCGATGGTCACTAAGTCATCAAGAGTCGGAGACCGCGAAGTGGGGGGACCTCGAATGGACACATCAACCTGGCGAGAGGTGCTCACAGGCGTAGACTCCCCCATTCACCAAGAAACCTCACACATAGGAACGTGCATGACGGACAGCGACGTAACCGATGTCAGATCACGGTAGGTGAGGGACTCAAAATAGAGCGCGTCGCGTGACTCGATAATGCGACGACGTGCAGGGTCCTAGAAGCGCCAGGCCTTCGACCGCGGGGAGATGCCAACGAAGGCACACAAGCGACCCCGCGGTGAGACATTGGACCCCTGCTGGTCCTCGGTGTCCCACACGGAGGCCAAGGATCCCCAGACGCGAGCGAGGCGCAGGTCAGCATGGTGGCCAAACCAGGGCTCATACGGTGTGACGTGGTCCGGAAGGGGACCGTGCGGGAGGCGGTTCCAGACCCAAGTCATGTAGGTAAAGCCTTCAAAAGTGAAAGACTCTGGGAGACTGCACTCAGAGTGCATAGCGTGAACCGCATCCTCCATGGTGCAGTTCCAGTGCTCAAAAACACCGTTCTACTAAGGAGTAGCAAAAGCGGAGACCTAGTGAAAAATCCTGTGCTGGACGAAGAAGTTGTCCATCTCGCCAAGAAACTCACCGCCGCAATCCGAGTAGAAGGTGTGCAGCGTGTAACGCGAGGCGAACCGAAAGAGCAGCGTCACTCTTCTGGCGCATGCTAAAACCCACCGTATCCGGATGAAGTCATCAGTCATGGTCAGGACGTATCGACCCCGATCGGACCGACACTTGACAGGACTAGGACCAAGAAGGTCCAAATGGACTAACTCAATAGGGCAAAGTGCACGAGAAAAAGAGTCAAGGTAGGTGCAACAAAGCATATTACCCTGAGCGCAGAAGAGATAGTCGGTCTTGGGTAGCTTCTCGAAAGAAGCCGCGTCCAGACCGAGGGCGGGCTGTGTCTGAATGAGCTTCAAAACAGTGTCAGAGCCTACATGACAGAGGCAACGATGAAGCAATCGTTGGTGCTCAAGAGACAGAACACTAGTGACAAAAACATGAGCAAAAGGGGAGGGGAAGCAAGGGGCAGAAGTCCAAGAGATTCGATACATGTCATCCACAACAGAGGCATGAAGAACAACGCTACGAGTGTCAATAGCAGTCACAGTCGCAGATTCTGCAGTGTGCTCCATAGCAACTCCCATCAATGTGCAAACATGTACATAAATCAAACTGAGCTCAAGGTCAGGCACAAACAGTATCTTGAAAAGATATAGGGGGGACAGACCATCAAAACACACACCCCAAACACCCTGGACTGGCAATGACTGACCATAGCCAATGCGGACGGAACAAACAAAAGGAACAAGGCCGAGAACAATGAAATCACTATGACGACAAGTCATGTGATGAGTGGCACCGGAATCGATGATTCAAATGCCACCGGAATTACGACTGGAAGACGTCACTGTACAACGGGCATTGGAGCACTCGGCCTCGGACGGACGCTGGGCAGCAGGTGGGGAGGAACAACGAAGGGCACAAAGATGAGACTCATGAATCAAATCTGTACAGTCGGGCCCATCGTCATCACATGCCGACTGTGCCCCCCCACACGAGTCATCTTGAGCCACAAGAACAGACGGACAGACAGTATGTCAACCACCCGGCTGTGACAACACACTCGCAACTCCCTGAAAGCAAAGCGTCAAAAGGTGTCAGAGCTCGGCAATGGTGCGGTCACGTGGGTCTGGGTTGCAGCTAGTCGCCGGTGGTGGAGAGGGAATTGCTACGGTCGTGGTCACCACGCGCCCGGAGGATGTGCTGCTCGACGTAAACCATACTGTGTGCACAGCCTGGAGCCCGCAAGAAATCCGCACCCAGTCAAGCAGCTGCTGGCACTCGGTGTAGCGATGTGCGCATGCACAGTTGTAGCAGTGAACAGAGCGTCCACTACTACTGCCCGATGACGGCTGCTGCTGTGATCGCTGTTGGCCTGAGCCGCGCCATTGTTGCCCCTTCTTCCCCTGTGTTGTTGTCCCGACACCCTATGTCTGAGTCGGCGTAATCGGGGTGGAAGGGGAGAAGGAGGACGTGGCAGAGGATGAAGAAGGAGTCTCCAGGAGGGGCGTCGGTGGTGATGCAACCACTGCTATAGTAAGGGAGGTATCCTAATGATCCACGGCTGCCTCACAGGCGGAAGTCACCTGGAGGAAAAGCTGGTGCGCCCAAGGAAGAAGCTGTAGTGAGGCCGAAAAAGGCTCGAGCACGGCGTCGCTGTACCTCGTGGAGATGTTTGTGTGCTCAAGGCGAACTTTGAGCATGATCGTGCGGAGCGCCCACAACTGTGTACCACCTGCGGTCCAAAGGCATGTGTAGATGCGCATGGCGTGTTGCTAGTAGTCTGTTATAGTCTTGGCAGGTGCTTGACGAAGGGAGTGAAAGGCATGAATGTGTGTGGCACGGGTGGCGTGCGTCTCTGCAGCAAGCAGGGATAATGCCAGGTCCCTTCCCCCGTGAGCATTGGCGCCGGTGCCTCTGCCCACCTCACCAAGGAACGAGCGAAAGTCGATGACGGTCTTGTGTGGCATGGCGTACAGAAGTCCGCGCATTGTCCTAGCCGCTATCAGCACCTGTGCTCGGTCCGTGGTCTGATACGGACAGTGGTAGTAGGGCCACACGCCCTCTGAAGTGGCCCAAATCTGGAAGAGGATCTCCTAGCAATTAAAACCGCCCACGATGACATACCGTGGGGGCGATGTCTTGAAGTCTTTGGGTTGCCGCTCCGTAGGGAGAGCAACCAAAGGCTCGGAAGCACGAGGGATGGGAAAGACACCGGGAAGAGGGAAGTCGTTGGGGTGGAGGTTAGGCGACGATCAAATCTCGAGAAAGCGAGATGTGTGTGGGGGCCGAGAGCTTGTCTGAAGCTATCGGAGATGCTCATGAAGCACACGAATCTCGCGCTCGGGGGAGTCACCCTCCATGCCTTGCATATCTGGATCCTCGTCCCCAGGATGAATAGGTGGCGGGTCGGCTCCAGCTCCTGTCTCCGGTGCTGGAGCTGACTGTTGTGTAGAGGATGCGACCCCGGCCGCTCCCTTAGAGGTCTGTCGTGTGGTCGTGGAATGACCCCGAAGAAGCTCAGTGAGTGTACGAATGGTGTCAGTCTGCTCTCGCTACAGGCGACGCATCTCGACCTGCTGGCCCTGCATGTCTTCAATAGCTTGCAAACGTGGACTCATGACCCTTGAGGAGGAAGAAGAGGGATCTAGTTCCCTTTTTCCCTTATCACCAGACGGAGCCATGTCGCCGCTCATAATGGGCCGAAATGTCAACGTGGTCGAATTGCAAAAATGTCATTGTTTCTTGAGGAGTTGAAATGCTGGTAACGTTTTCCTCTCCGACCAAAAGTTTAACCGAGGAAAGTGCTGATGTCAATAGGAAGTTGCTAACGTCAGCATGACCTGATGACATCAGCAAAGATGTTGGCGTCAGCTCCCCTCCTTTTTCCGTTTTTTTGGCTTTGTCAACCCTCTCGGTTGCTACACAAGCAGGCGGCCGCTCCGCAGCAGCCACGCGAAGGCTGCGTGGAAGCTGTGCAGCAGCTTCCGCTCAGCTGCTGATGCGTCGTCAGCTATAGTAGCAACCCGGCGGCTGCATGCGAAATGGCCGCCTGGCAGCTATGTGCGCAGCTGTGGCAGCGGTTGCATGCTGTTGCTGGTGCTGCTGCGCGCTACGGCTGCTGCACGCTGCTGCCACCAACGCGCGCTGCTGTCGCCGTCGCGCGCTGCTGTTGCGCCGCTGCTACCGCCGCTGCTGTTGCTGCGGTTGCTATTGCGCTGCTGTTATGCTGTTGCCACCGCTGTTGCCGTAGCTACTGCTACGCTGCTACTATGCTGTTGCCGCTGTGCACTGTTGCTCTGTGGCTGCCGTCGTGTGCTGCTACCGCTGCTGCTACTCCCGCTGTTGCCACTGCCGCTGCTATTGCGCTCCTCCTGTGCTGTTGCGCTATTGTTGTGTTGCTGCTCTGAAACACTACTAATGCTGCTGCTCAATGCTGCTGCTGCATGTGCCAATGTCGGCAGCTGCTGACGACTGCTATCTACTGTAGTTGTTGCCTTCTGCCACTAGCGGCTGCTGCTGATGCAGACTCACGAGGTGATGGTGAGCGACGTCGAAGTCGGTCGGCTCTCGTCGATGGGTCCCCGTGGATCTGCTACAGCGGTGACTCTCACTGCTGTTGCTTTGCTACGTCTCTGCTGCGCAGCTCGGTAAGAACTTTCTCACCACTCTGATACCAAGAGAAGATGTGTGGAAGCTTCCTAGCGACACAGCTGAGAACTAGGCGTCAGTGCTTGGTCAGATGGTGACGACAGTCTGAAGTCGTGCACACAATGGTAAGGGTCTGGCTAGGAGACACAAGGCAAAGTGTCAGAATGCTTCAATAGCATTTGCAGAGAGGTATGACAAATGACAGGTCCATGGCATGAATACCTGCCACGGCACACGGCGGGTGTCGCACGTGGCAAAACAAGATCTGTCCTAAAACCGACCCAAAACCACTTTTTTGGCCGTAACTCTACGCAGACGTGTCAGAACGCTATGCCGTCTGAACCTAGACATGCAAGATCACAAGCCGGCCGCTACAAATGGTCACATGCATCCATCCGGCATCAAACGGTGGACACGAAATGCAAACACATGCAAATCGGGCCCACGGCCAGTCCACAGAGAAACTCTTGCGTACTAAAGAAAAACTAGAGGTCCCGAGTAGCGTCCACAGCTCAAGAATGGTCGTCGGTCAGCTCCAAGCTGGTAGTCCGCCACCACATGACGCACAGGTACCATTAGGGTCCGCATCAGGGATATGCACGAGTATGGACAGGGCCGAGTGGTAAAAACAAACTGTCCTGGTCGACAGGAACATCACAAATCACAACACATGATGAGTAGTGGCCTTGCTGCACTCTGCTTGCTGAAACCTTCACAACGCGGTGGCTAAGGTTTAGGCTTGAGTGTTTTAGGGTTTAGTGCTACTACATTCATTTATTGTAGCTGAATAACGAAAAACTCTTGGAACACTGTACCACACCCCTTTGCATGGAATAGTGGTGTCACGCCGTGGATTCTCATGTCCTCGCCACCAAGCTACTATGTAACCAATAGAAAGATCACCAACCCTTACTTGACACCCTTACAGTTGTTGGTGTGTGTGGCTTCCACCCGTCACGAGCCACGGTTGTGACATTTACGGGTGCACCCGGAGCAGATGGTGAGCGGCGGCCGCATTGGACATCGTGAAGACCCGACGAGACTATGGATTGTCCGAGGACTTATCCAATACCTACGACATGACAGGTGTGATGCAGATGATGCGTCTCTACAGCCTGACTCGCTAGTCTGCCGTTGCTAGAGTTTTCTCGGTGATCGAGACCCACGCACCCGGTAGCCTGTACCAGTGTGATGAGGAGACCTGCAACTTTGTGTGTGCTTGCTGTCGTGGAAAATACACGCTGACGTCTCGGTACTGCACTTGTACATTTATGAGTGCTCTCAGTGTAGTTCAGAGTGCTCTAGAGTTTTCTCGGTGGACACGCCATTTTGGCCAATTTCCTTGTTTTGCTTGCTATTCGTGTCTGGATGATTCAAACCCACCTTGCTTGGGTCCGTTGCGTAGAGCTCACCATTTTGCACATTCTAGTGCACACAGCGGGTGATTTTGAAACCTGAGTAATGAGTTACGGCCAAAACTGTGGTTTAAGGCTAGTTTGAGCAAGTACAAAAATAATGTTGCCCCTAGTAGCCAGCAACTCTTTAGGCTGATTGTTGCATAGTTGTTATTTCTCTCTACGCGTGTTTTATTCATGGAAGCACATTTGTCACTATCTGTGTCGTCTAGCCAAACCCTTGTCATTTCGCGTCCAACCTGTGTTGATGCCACGAGTTAACAAAGCGCTTACACCCAGTCAGTGGCAAGCGTTCTAGGAAGCTTCCTACAATCTTCTCATGGTATCAAAGCAAATAAACCACAGCTCGTTGTGCTGTGCAGCAGTGGTGAAGTAGTAGCAGCAGGAGTGAGTGGCAAGAGCGGTAGCCACCCATAGCAACAGCAGCAGATCCTGGAGGGACCCACCACGACTACGTTGCACTGGCGCGGTGGAGGCATCGGAGATAGAGGCGGCAGCTGCAAGCAACTGCGTCCGTAGCAGCAACATCGACGGGAAGCACGTACTACGGGAGAAGCTATGGGAAGCAACCACTACAACAGCAGCACCGGGTGGCAGCAACACCCGTGTCTCGTCACCGGTGTGTACACACAACCAAAAACAAGGGGGAGGGAAGAAGCAACTTGCAGCAGCAATAGCGGTTGCGAGCAGTGACAGTCGCAAGCTGCGCCAACCGCTGTAGCAGCAGGCATCAGGTGCAGAAGCAGCCGCAGTAGTGACGGCAGGCAGCAGCCGCACTAGCTACGGCAGAAGCAGGCGCCTGCAACAGCAGTGGCGGTGAGCATCAACCGCAGTAGCAGCACCAGCAAACGTAGCAGTGGCATGCAGCTACAGCAGTATTCGTAGTAGCAACAGCAGCAGCAAGCAGCAGCCGTAGCCACAAGTAGTAGTCGTAACAGCAACAACAGTTGTTGCAGCAACAGCACCAGCAGTTGCTGCAACAGCTGCTGCTGTCGAGCCTGAGGGGGACCTGACGCGAGGCACCCCGCCCGGGGGAGGGGGTGTCCGGTCGGTCGGGCCCGTGGTGCTGACGTAGGGCGCGACAGCGCCGGCCAAGCGCCAGCGCTTGAGCCGGCGTGTGCCAGCCAAACGTCGGCCCCCCGCCGGCTGAAAGGGGCAGGGGGGGCCGACGGGCGGCCTCCGGCCAGCTGCACACGAGGGGGTGGAAGCAAGCCTCCCCCTCCACTGCGCTCGCCGCAAGGGTCGAGCCAGACAACAACAAAACAGAAACAGGAAGGGGGTGTTTCCTTGAGTGGGGCACTCGAGCAAAACCCCGGGAGGAGGTCCCCGACTGGCACCAAGTGTTTGGTGACCCAAACCAAAAAAAAGGGAGGGAGGTCCCTCCTACTCCCTTTGAGTTTAGGAAGGGAGTTTTTGCTTTAGTTTTTCTTAATGTTTTACCTTTTAGTGTGGGATGAGGCCACCACCGTCGGCTGACGACGGAAACCACTATAGCCGCAGCCGCCGCGAGAGTCGTAGCAGCAGTAGCAGAAGTGAAGGTGGCTTGAGGCCACAGCCGTCGGCTGAAGACGGCACCCAGTGCAGCATCGGCGGCACCGAAGACAACTTGAGGTTGCACATTGCGATATCGCCACACGGTGGCGATATCGCAACACTACGGCTGAGGTTGTGGCCGTGATTGACGACATCGTAGCCCGTCTGAGAGACATTGCTCCACTCGCATCCCTGTACGTGGTTCTTTGTGTCACCGAGATCAAATGTGCAGGGCTATCACCGACACTCAGCTCTCGACATGAGCTACGCAGTGTGGTAGTGGGCGTTGCCATCGCCATGGTCATCGCCTTCCGCCGTGGCAGCCACCACAGGCATAGTGGTCTCAGGGTTTTGTGCTATTACTGTCAAGATTGGCAGCATGGCTGGCGCTTGTGCCAACAGCGTCCTCCTAGATGGCATCCCCCTTGGGTACGATCCTCCCCACCTCCTCCTTCTGTGGATACGTCACCGAGTGATGCCACAATGCTTCTGCGTGGTGATATGGACGCGCTACACATGGAGGTCCGGAACCTCAAGCGCATGGTCCAGCAGCTCCTTGACCACGTGAATTCCGAGCGAGCTGCCATCTCGCTGCAGGTGTCGCCTCTCACTTCATCCTCATCTTCCTCCCGATCCTGCATCCCTTCCTCCAACGATGCTAGTATACCGGATCTCTCATCTACATCTGTCGCCCTCCGCTCCATCTTGGAGGCTGTCGACATCATACCGACAGACGGACCCTCAGCCCCTCACCATACCGCTCGTTCTCGCACACGTCGTGCGTAGCGGCGAGCTGCTCGTCTTGCACGGTGCGCACAAGCAGCACCATCAAACGTGGCTGTGGGAGCAGTCTCAGGTGACGAGACCCCCTTGTCTCCTGTCCATGGGTTGGTCTGCCGAGTCCCCATAGCTCCTCCCGAGGTATCAGTCGTGGGGGGGATGGTTTGTCTGCTGACGACCGCGGCGGAGCTCGACATTGGTGAGGCGACTACTCTATAGCGCAGGATGGTTGAGGCGGATGACACTACACAACAGACTCAACTAGCGGAGAATTCGGCGGGGGGAGACGTTCGCCCTGATGGAGACTCTTTGTCGGAGGAGGATTGGTCCGAGGTTGAGTCTGAGTCGGGGATGGAGATGGTGTTCCTTGATACCTTGGCGGATGACATGACGACGGCCGATGCAGGAGCTGCGCCTGACGGTGTGCGTGCTCCCGCGTTTGCTGGTGTGGAAACAACTGCCGTGGTGCGAGGAGCAGCAGTAGGAGCCGGTGATAGAGATGCTGATATTCGGCCCTCAGCAGACGGCCAGGTGGTTCAGACAGATACTGCTGGGCAACAGAAGCAGGTGATGGACAACCAGGACGAGTCAGACTTCCTTTATGAGGATCACTCATCCGTCGTGGAGTGGTCAGACGCATGGTCGGAGGCAGACATAGAGACCTAGTACACTGCCGTTCTTATAGTAGCCACGGCACAAGCACGAGGTGGCCCTTCGGTGAGAGCAGACGTCCGCGTGTGCGACATGAAGGATGCCATGCAAGCTACGTACCTCCGACACCTCGCTGCCCTAACTGGTGTCACTGACAACACAACGGTCTCAACCAAGGACACAACTATTCTCGTTCGAGTTACAGTTCATGTACCCGAGCGCCTACACTCCACAGTCGACGAGCAGGAGGCAGTGGTGGCTCGAGCGGATGTTCCAGCACGACGGGCAGTCGAGGAGTGTGTGGAGGATGTAAACAGGCGTCTTGAGGCAGTTGAGTGGTCTCTACAGGATGCACGTCTGGGATACGCCGACCTCCAGCAGCAAGTGGAAGATGGGCTGCGCACTAGGGGTCACGAGGAGCACCACAGCACTCACCACACCTTCGATGACCACGAGGTCACCGCAAATGCAACTGAACCTACACATGTCAACGTTCGCCTAGCAGCTGACGGCCGAGCAACAGGTGTGTCACAAGCAGCAGGTGCCTTCAGAGCAGCCGTTCCTATAGCCCCAGACGACTTACGTGGCGACTCATTGTCTTGCTCTCCCGCCCTACCAGCACATCGTGGCCCGGTGGCACTTGAGTCGACAACTGACGTAGAAGACGTTGACTTGTGCGACATGCAGGCACAGCTTGACTCCTTCCTACAGGGTGAGAGCACGAGGTTGTAGGAGGCTCTGGCTCATGCTGACACGCACACGATCCAGGTCCACCGTCAGTTTCGCTCTGCGACTGACCGCCTACATGTCGCATATGCAGCCAGCCGGTCGGCTGCCGCCTCAGAGCTCGTCGAGTTCCACACCCGCCTCCACGCTGCGGAGGCCGCGAGGCGATTTGCAGCTCAGCAGTTGGAGGCCATACTGCAGGCCATTGTCTTGGAGGAGGCCCTTAGCGCTGCACCAGTCACATCAGCAGATGACCACAGGAGTGACGATAGCGACAACAACACCAGCGACGACAGCGCTCCGAGGTGAGGCTCTGTGAAGAACATCTCACCAGCATCGTCGTCAACCTTGCTATTACATTGTAGGGGTATGTGGTCATGGGGGAGCCGTGCTCCCTCCTCAGGGATTGTGTTAGGACCAGCCATGAGCTTTGCCCGAGCTGTCAGCCTCTGCAGCCCAGGGGGGGTGTTGGTGTGTGGGCTTTGGCCTGAAACCTTTTTTAAGACAGCGAGGTTACTTGGGGTGGGGCACAATGCTAGGATCAAGGTTATGCTGTTCGAGACCCGCGCACCTGGTGAGTTCTACCGGTGTGACGTGGAGACCCATTGCCCACAAATGTAATGTATGATCCATGCATGATGCTGTCGAGACCCGGACACCCGGAGACATTTTCCGGGGTCACGAGGAGACCTTGTTTCTCTGTCTCTACTTCCATGATGTTTGACATGTAGGTGTGTAATTGATTTGTTCCATGGTCGAGACCCGCGCACTTGGTGGGATGCACCATTCTCACGAGGAAACCCTGTGCTGTAGTATGCTTGATCAATCCTCGCCATGATTGGTTTCACGAGCAATCATATCCTGCCTTTTGCTTTGCCATTGTGGTGTTGACGGATGTGTCAACCAAGGGGAGTGTTGGTGTGTGTGGCTTCCACCCATCACGAGCCACAGCCGTGGCAGCTACTGGTACACCTGGAGCTGATGGTGAGCGGCGGCCGCATTGGAGATCGTGACGACCCGACGGGACTCCGGATCATCCAGGGACTTATCCAGCAGCTACGACATGACAAGTGTGACGCAGATGATGCGTCTATACAGCCTGACTGGAATTGGAAACAACTTTAGGGCATGTAGGCCCATGCAAAAACAAACATGAGCTCTATGTGTGAGTGCGATGCGAGACGGCAAGAATTTGGCTAAGCCTGGAACGCTGAATATAAAGAACAAGGAGAGTACAAATGAGCCCCTAGCGGGCTTAAGTAGGGGCGCCGGCAGCTAGCCGCACCGGGTCCCGTCACCCCCGTTGAGCCCAAACGGGTCAGCGGGGAGAACACACCGCGTACACCACGATAACAGTAATGGTGGTCTCCTCGAGGCACCGGAACAGCTCTCCGAGTACCCAAGTCTCGACCACCGAGAAAATAGGAACAGTGCCAGAAAATCTCACAATCAACATCCAGACATCACACACGGCTCTCGAACATCGGAAGCCCCATAACAGCCATCGGGTCTCCTCGTCGCACCGGTATAGTCCACCGGGTGCGCGGGTTTCAACCCACCGAGAAAACTCTCCTAGCTCCTGACATGCCCACATGTCTACCGGAACACATCGACTGCATCTCGCAGGCGCTGTCGTACGTGCTGGAGAAGTATCGAGACACCCCGAAGGCATGTCGTGTCGTCACGCTCTCCTCCGCCATATGTCTCGGATGTGGGTATATCGGTAAACTAGCTGTGTCGGTCGTGACGGGTGGAAGCCACACAAACCAACACTCCCCCTAGCTGACATAGCCGTCCACACCAGAACGAATGAACGAAGACATGGAACAACAATGTATAGCAAGCCATAACATACATGAGTCAACTCACACACACACACACACACACACACACACACATCTGCTATCCATCTAGGGTCTCCCTGGACACTGGCACAGCCCACCAAGTGTCTNTCTCTCTCTCTCTCTCTCTCTCTCTCTCTCTCTCTCTCTCTCACACACACACACACACACACACACACACACACACACACACACACACACACATCTGCTATCCATCTAGGGTCTCCCTGGACACTGGCACAGCCCACCAAGTGTCTGGGTCTCGACCATGAGAGGAGTGATACACACGCACACAAACCAGTGTAATGCACATGATCCACATGTCAGACGACAAGATGTTCTCCTCGTGACACTAGCGGTACCAAGGCTCGGGTCTCGACCTCTACGAGCAATCCAACACAATAGTATCATCATCCAAACACAGGATCAAGGGAGGATCTCCTCATAACACGGGTGCAACGTACCACGTGTGCGGGTCTCGACCAACAGCTCGCATGCACATGCCACACACAATATAGCCACACACTAAGACACACGATCACATGGTCTCCTCGTGACACTGGTACAATGCACCAAGTGTCCGGGTCTCGACCAACAGCTCGCATGCACATGCCACACACAATATAGCCACACACTAAGACACACGATCACATGGTCTCCTCGTGACACTGGTACAATGCACCAAGTGTCCGGGTCTCGACCAACAGTGTGCTACTATCTATATGCAGTTGTGCAGGTACGTAACATGAGCCACATGCGAGATGCTGTAGATGCTCACAACAGAGCATGGACCTCGCCATGCATCTCCCATGGCGTCGCGTCAGGTCGAGGTCCACACAACACTCCCCTTGGGCAGATGAACCTCGCAGCGATGTCCTCGATGGAGATGTTGATGTTGTAGCTGAACAAACTCTAAGCGATGACTCATGTGGTATATCCATCATGTACAGATAGCTCCCCCTGTCACCTACGAGTCGACTCCCTCCCTCAAAGACGAAGTGGTGTCTCCGGCTACAACTCCTCGCGTGAATCTGCATCACCTGGGGTATACCAGTCCTCGCGTGTCTGCCAATGGTCCCAACTCATAGTCTCTCCTGCCTCTGCACTGTCGCGATGCATATGTGTGCGCCGAAGGAACGGGAATGGGCGAGTAGCACGCGTGAGTGGATGAAGTGGCGGAGCTGGCCTCCGATACGGGATAGCACACCTTGAGACACAAGGGTGTACTGCCAGAATAGGAGAGCTGGAGCGATGAACCGGATCACCACTCGTGGATGAAGATGACTATGGGGCAGGTGAGTCGGGTGGATGAAGGTGCGTGACGGTAGTAGTAGAAGAAGGAGGAGCGATGATGGGATCGACAGGAGCCAGGATGGCGGAAGCCGTAGGTACGCTCACCTCTCCTACAACAAGGTCTCCAACGGTCGTCATACTCGGAGCTGGTATAAGATCCTCCCCGAGTATGGGTGTGCTAGATGCTGCTGGCGGAAGGATCGTACCGATAGCAGTGATGTTCCCCCCCTCTGAAAATCGCTCACGCGCTGCCATCATCTCCCACTATAGCATGACTACACGCTCCTGCAGATCAGCATAATCTACCTCGGACATGTCGAGGTGGCCTATGTTGACCTGGTGTAGAATAAACTCTGCCTCACTGGATGCTACACATGCAGAGTGCACAACTCGTGAGTACAGCGCCATCTGCATCTCTCTTACTGAAGACAATGGAACTGGTGCTGCTGCATCCTCCTGGGGGTCAACCAAGCTTGCAATGTGCTGAAACGCTGGAACATCAGATGCAGCTGCAGGTGTCGCATCCACATCACAGCTCGTGTCTGTCATGCGAGGAATGAGCGGTCGCATGCCAAGAGAGAAGGAGAAGGAGGAGTTGTCAGAGTCCGTAGAGCATGTGGAAACGTTGTCCGTGCAGGTATTGCCACCCTCGGCGTCGATGTGATCGGTAGGGTCACCAACATGTGAAACCGAGGGGGCAGAACTCAGCTCCTGCTGGCGAGGTGACTCCATCTGCGTGTAGGGATCTGCACCACTGTCCTCAACTGCCGCTGTAGTGGACATAGGTGTGCAGGGCTCCGGCTCGACAATGTCCGTCAAGGCGACCAACAAGCGCAGCCGGTGGTCACGCACTGTCTCGCCGGGAAGGCTGGTCGTTGCCACCTGCTCAATAATGGAGTGTAGACCACCATCTGACTCC
>SZWC01023543.1:0-18621 GCA_023375785.1 Penium margaritaceum | reverse complement strand
GCATGCAGGCCCATACAAAAATGAACATGAGCTCTGTGTGTGAGTGCGATGCAAGATGGCAAGAATTTGGCTAAGTCTGGAACGTTGAATACAAAGAACAAGGAGAGAGTACAAATGAGCCCCTAGCAGGCTTAAGTAGGGGCGCTTGCAACTAGCCGCACCGGGCCCCAACACCCTCGCTGAGCCCGTTTGGGCTTAGCGGGGAGAAGACACTGCGTACACCACGATAACAATAATGGTGGTCTCCTCGAGGCAGCGGAACAACTCTCCGAGTACCCGGGTCTCGACCACCGAGAAAATAGGAACAATGCCAGAAAATCTCAGAATCAGCGTCCAGACATCACACACGGCTTTCCGAACATCGGAAGCCCCACAACAGCCATCGGGTCTCCTCGTCACACCGGTATGAGAAAGTGCATAGAAGCTTCCTAGCAACACAGCCGCTCACCGGGCGCCAGTGCCTCATTTGACTGTGACGACAGTCACAGGTCGTACACACAACGGCAAGGGTTTGGCTAGGAGACACAAGGCACAGTGTCAGAATGCTTCAATATAGCATATGCAGAGAGAAATGACAAATGACAGGTCCAAGGCATAAATACCTGCCGCGGCGCACGGCGGGTGTCGCACGCGGCAGTCCAAGAGCTGTCCTAAAACCGGCCCAAAACCACTGTTTTGGCCGTAACTCTGCGCACACATGTCAGAATGCTACGCCGTCTGAANCCACTAATGCTGCTGCCACTATTGGTGCAAAGACTGCTCCAAGACGAGAAGGGGTGGCGGCTGCAGGTGTGGCTGCTGCTCCAAGCGGTAGACGACCCAGCCCTCGGAGCTGGTAAGACTCGAATCCGCCGTCGATCCTACGGGGTGAAGTGTGCACACGAATCCACGGGCCCCAGGAAGACGCCGATCTACGACGCGTCTCGAAGCAGAGATCGCTGTCAACGACAGTCCGCTGTCGGCTCTGAAGACGAAAGTGCAAGCTCTCGCGCAGCCGCCGTACTAAGTAGTCGTCGACACTCCACCGCCTGATGCTGCTACTGCGGCTATGAAGCTGCGGCTGTTGCGGCGGTGGTATTTGGAAGATGACCCCTCTTTTTTTTTGTCGTTTTTCTCTAGTCCTCAGGCCCCCCTTTCTATTTTTTTTCCTTTGCCCTCACCCTCCACCCCCTTTTTTTGTAGTTCTCCCCTCTGCTCGCCTTAAGCCCTCGCCTTTCTCTTTTTTTTCCTTTTTTTTTNCACAGTGTCAGAATGCTTCAATATAGCATATGCAGAGAGAAATGACAAATGACAGGTCCAAGGCATAAATACCTGCCGCGGCGCACGGCGGGTGTCGCACGCGGCAGTCCAAGAGCTGTCCTAAAACCGGCCCAAAACCACTGTTTTGGCCGTAACTCTGTGCACACATGTCAGAATGCTACGCCGTCTGAACCTTGACATGCAAAATCAAAAGATGGACGCTACGCCTGGTCACATGCATGCATCCATTGACAGACAGTGAGCATAAAATGCAAAAACATGCAAATAGGCCTCATGGCGAGTCTGCCGATAAACACCTGCAAGATGTAGAAGACACAACAGAGAGTCTCGGTGGCATCTGGGGCTCTAGTGCAGTGGTCGGCCAGCTCCAAGCTGGTAGTCCGTCGCGTGTCGTCGTGCCAGTGTCACCAGGGTCGCCCGCCTCAGGGATCTGCACGAGTATGGACACAGCCGAGTGGTCACAGTAAACTGTACAGGAACGGCACAAAGTACAACACTCCCCCATGACTCGATGGTACGCATGTCCATACGCGTGCAACACTGGTACGAACACAATAGTGAGTGACACGAACAAATGAGATGCAGACGAACATCCCACACTCAACCACTCTCATGAACGGGGCGAAGCCCAACAGAATGAATGCCACCAGGAACTTTCCGCGAGCAAGTGCCTTCGTCAAGAAGTCAGCACGCTGCGAGTCAGTACCAACCCACATGATGGAGATCACGTGTCGCTCCACCAGATCACGAACGAAGTGATACTCAACCGCAATGTGCTTTGTGCGAGCATGAAAAGCACCAGAGTTCTCCGCAATGGCGAGAGCACTCTGGTTGTCACAACGCAGCACAATGGCGGGTACTGACTGCGCCCAAGCTCAAGAAACAAGCGTTTCAGCCATACTTCCTCAGCAGCCCCTACGCCCGAAGCAACATACTCTGCCTCTCACAAGCTACGTGCAACGCAGTCCTGCTTCCCGCTTCGCCAAGACAAAGCGGTACCACCGAGCAGAAACACGTAGCCAGTACGACTGCGCCCATCAAGGCTCCAAGCCCAGTCACTGTCAGTGTAGCCGTAAAGGACCACCGAACACTACCGACGAAAGCAGAGTCTGAGGTACGGCGTGGAGACCACGTACCGTACCACTTGCACAACCGCGTGAAGGGCTCTTGCACTTGGAACCTGCAAGAACTGAGCGAGGAGGTTGACGGCGAACGCGATGTCAGGACGCATGGTGGTGGCCAGGTACATCAGAGATCCGATGAGACAGAGGTACAAGGTCACGTCCACTGTCTCCCCCAACTGTGTAGGATCATCCACCTTCAGGGCATCCTGCCCATCGAGTGTAAGAGGTGTGGAAGCAGATGGCACTGCACCAAGGAGATCGCTGAAGCACTCCCCCAAGACTCGTGCGTATCGGTCCTGATGTAGCAATAGTGTCCGATGTCTACGATCTTGCACGATCTCCATACCAAGAAACATCGATGCAGGACCGAGGTCCTTCATCCTGTAGGCAATCTGCACGACAGCCTTGGCCTCCTTCACGGCCTCCAGGGATGGAGACGAAATCAGAAGGTCATCAACATAGACCAGGATGGCGGTGAACCGCTTGGGTGTCGGTAGGATGAAGAGCGAGGGGTCTGCCTCGCTCTATACGTATCCTACGCGAGTCAAGATACCAGTGATCTCCCGGTTCCAACACCGTGGAGACTGCTTGAGGCCGTACAAGGACTAGCGCAAGCGCCAGACCTTGTCATCGTCCTCAAAGCCTGGTGGCTGAGCCACGTAGATCTCCTCATCCAGAGAGCCATGGAGGAACGTGTTGTTCACATCCATCTGGTGTAGTTCCCAGTCATGCTAAGCCACTACACCGAACAGAGCTCGAGCTGAGGTCATGCGGCCGAAAGGGGCAAAGGTGTCAGTGTAATCAACTCCCTCAATCTGAGAGTACCCCTTGACGACCAAGCGGGCCTTGTAGCGTTCCAGTGAGCTATCCGGCTTCACTTTCTTGCAAAAGACCCACTTGACCTGAATCGCCTTCCTCCCAGGAGGAAGGTCACCCAGCTCGTAGACTCTGTGCTCTCGGATAGCACGAAGCTCATCCTCACAAGCAGCTCGCCAGGCATCAGCATCTTGTGATGAGAAAGCCTCCCTCAATGTGCCCGAGTCAGGCGCCATAGAGGGGGAACTCTGCGTGGCAAGTGCACACGCCTCAGTGTCAAGCCTGATGGCCACGAGATCAGCTGTTGCGTCACAGGCGATATGGAACTCGCGAGTGACCAGGTTGTGGGGCACACTGGGTGTACCTCTGAAAGCTCGGTGCGGACACTCAGGCCTAAGTCCTTTGTGCCTGGATCACCGCTCGCGATGCTGCGAGAATAACGCCTGGGTCCGGGACCCGACGCTCGGTGGGCTCCGGAATCCAGTGGTCGAAGGCGGCCACCGGGCTCACGGGAGTAACCGGAGGTCGAGGGGCGCACCTCAGGCTCAAGAACAGGTACAACCACAGGGACAGGTACGACCACAGCTGGTGAGGGCTGAGACGAGGCAGCCGGAGATGCCGTGCGAAGAGATGCGTGTGTGGGGGACACAGAGCTCGGTGTAACAGCAGGCAAGGCTGGCCCGGACACTGAGACAGGAGTGTCAGCCGACGTAGGGACAGGAGTGGGCTGGACTGAGTCAGACGCCGGAACAAGGGTGCCAGCAGACACAGGTGATGGTGCAGGAGGAGGCGTGAGAGCAGCGGTACCAATGGGGTGTGAAACAGGCTGAACAGGCGAGATCTCCAGACCGACGGCAATGATAGCGGGATCATCAAGTGCTGGAGACCGAAAGGGGACTCCAGTGGACACATCAGCCTGACGAGGAATGGTCGCTAGCGGAGAAGTCTCCCCCATCCGCCGAGGACCCTCACAGGAAGGGACATAAGCGGCAGAGAGGGCTGTGATCGAAGTCAGATCACGGTATGTGAGTGACTCAAAAAACAGTGCATCACGGGACTTAATGACACGATGGTGAGTGGGGTCCCAAAAATGCCAGGCCTTCGACCGCGGGGAGATGCCGATGAAGGCACACAAGCGACCCCGAGGGGAGACCATGGACCCCTGCTGATCCTCGGTATACCACACGGAGGCCAAGGAACCCCAGACGCGAACAAGACAAAGATCAGCACGGTGGCCAAACCAGAGCTCGTACGGTGTAACATGATCCGGAAGCGGACCATGCGGAAGGCGGTTCCAGACCCAAGTCATGTAGGCGAAGCCCTTAAGGCAAAGGACTCTGGGAGACTGCACTAAAACCGCATGGCGCGAACCGCATCCTCCATGGTGCGGTTCCAGCGCTCAAATACAACGTTCTGCTGTGGGGTAGCAGGAGCGGAGATCTAGTGAAAAATGTCGTGCTCAGCAAAGAAGGAGTCCATCCCACCGAGGAACTCGCCGCCGCGATCCGAGCAAAAGCATGTAGCGTGTGGCGAGTCTGACGCTCAGCCATCACGAGCCAGAGCCGAACTGCACGGGGTAGCGTCGCTCTTCTGACGCAAACTATAGACCCACCGCATCCGGGTGAAGTCATCAGTCAGCGTCAAAACATACCGGCCCCTCTCGGACAGGGACTCGACCGGGAGAGGACAGAGCAGGTCCGAGTGGACCAACTTGAGAGGCGTCAGTGCTCGGGAACGCGAATCAGGGTAAGTGCACCGGTGCATCTTCCCCTGAGCGCAAAAAAGACAGTCGTTCTTGGGTGGCTTCTCAAAAGAAGCCACGTCAAGACCGAGAGCAGGCAATGTCCGAATGAGCTTCAACACAGTGTCGGAGTCCATGTGACACAGACGACAGTGAAGCAACCGCTAGTGTTTTGAAGATAGAACACTAGTGACAAAAACGCGACCAGAGGAGGGAGAGCAAGGGGAGGAGGGCCGAGTAATGCGATACAAATCATCTATAACTGAAGCACGCATGACAATGCTACGGGTGNTGTGGCGAGTCTGACGCTCAGCCATCACGAGCCAGAGCTGAACTGCACGGGGTAGCGTCGCTCTTCTGACGCAAACTATAGACCCACCGCATCCGGGTGAAGTCATCAGTCAGCGTCAAAACATAACGGCCCCTCTCGGACAGGGACTCGATCGGGAGAGGACAGAGCAGGTCCGAGTGGACCAACTTGAGAGGCGTCAGTGCTCGGGAACGCGAATCAGGGTAAGTGCACCGGTGCATCTTCCCCTGAGCGCAAAAAAGACAGTCGTTCTTGGGTGGCTTCTCAAAAGAAGCCACGTCAAGACCGAGAGCAGGCAATGTCCGAATGAGCTTCAACACAGTGTCGGAGTCCATGTGACACAGACGACAGTGAAGCAACCGCTAGTGTTTTGAAGATAGAACACTAGTGACAAAAACGCGACCAGAGGAGGGAGAGCAAGGGGAGGAGGGCCGAGTAATGCGATACAAATCATCTATAACTGAAGCACGCATGACAATGCTACGGGTGTCAAGAGCAGTCACAGTTGCTGAATCAGCGGAATGCTCAATAGAGAGACCCATCAGAGTGCGGGCACGCACAATCAGCAGACTAAGCTCAAGATCAGGCACAAACAGCATGTCAGAGAGATACAGGGGGCCACACAGACCATCAAAGCATACAACCCCAACTCCGTGGACTAGCAAGGACTGACCAGAGCCTGTACGAATAGAACGGACGGTCGTGACAGGACCAAGCACCACAAAGTCACTACGACGACACGTCATGTGATGAGTGGCACCGGAATCGATGATCCAAGTGCCACCGGAGTCACGACTGGTGGACGTCACTGTACAACGAGCAATAGAACACTCGGCATCAGAGGGACGCTGAGCCGTCAGTGGGAAGGAACCATGTACATCACGAAGGTGAGACTCATGAATCCAGTCAGTACAGTCAGGCCCATCATCATCACATGCGGACTCTGCTCCCCCACACGTGTCATCACGAGTCACGAGGACGGACGAACAAGCAGTTTGTGACCCACTCGACGATGACAACACACTCGCACCTCCCTGTAAGCGAAGCGCCAGAAGATGACAAAGCTCGGCGATGGTGCAGTCGCGTGGGTCAGGATCACTGCTGCTTGCTGGTGAGGACGCACGAACAGCTACAGTCGTGGTCGCTGCGCGTCCAGTGGAGTGTGCGGGCAGCATGCCAGACGCAGTGCGAGAAGCATGGGTAGCCTGAAGCCCACGAGTGATGCGCGCCCAGTCAAGCAACTGCTGGCACTCGGTGTAGAGATGGGCGCCTCCACAATTATAGCAGTGCACGGAACGGCCACTGCTACCACTGGATGATGGGTGCTGCTGACCCGATCCGCGCCTTCTATTCTTCTTCTTCCCCTGGGCAGCTATTGCAACGCCCTACGTCTACATGGGTGTAGACGGGGTTGAAGAGGAGCAAGAAGATGAGGTAGTGATGGAGGTGGATGAGGGTGACTGTAGGAGGGAAGATGATGGTGATGCGATGACTGCTGCAGTGACAGAAGTCTCCTGATGCGCTACTACTGCCTCGCGGGTCGATGTCACCTGGAGGAAAAGCTGATGCGCCCAAGGGAGCAGCTGCAGAGTGGCTGAGAAAGGCTCGAGGGCAGCGTCGCTGTACCGTGTGAAGATGTCGGTGTACTCCAGGCAAACTCCGAGCATGATCGTCCGAAGCGCCCACAGTTGAGTGCCCCCTGAGGTCCCCATACGCGTGTAGATGCGCATGGCCCGTCGCCAGTAATCCGCCGTAGGCTCCGCTGGCCCCGGACGGAGTGAGTGGAAAGCACGAATGTGTGACACACGCGTGGCGTGCGTCTCTGCGGCCAGTAGGGACAACGCCAGATCCCAGCCTACACGAGGATCGGCTCCGGTGCCTGTGCCAACCTCACCGAGGAAGGGGCGGAAGTCGACGACAGTCTCACGTGGCATGGCATAGAGAAGTCCGCGCATGGCCCGGGCTGCTGTCAGCGCCTGTGCTAGATCTGTTGACTGGTATGGGCTGTGGTAGTAAGGCCACACTCCCTCGAAAGTGGCCCACACCTGAAACAAGATCTCCCAGGAGTCGAAGCCATCCTCACTGATGTACCGTGGAGGTGGTGCCTCAAAGTCCTTTGGTTGCCGCTCCGTGGGGAGAGCAATCGCAGGCTGAGGAGGGCGAGAGACGGGAAAAACTTCAGAGAGAGGGTGATCACCGGGGAAGTCAGGTGACGGTCGTATCGGGGACACAGGTGGAGCTCGGGTACCCGTCTGGAGGTGACGAAGGCGCTCCTGTCAAAGACGAATCTCCTGCTCGTGGGAGTCATCCTCGATGCCTGGCATGAATGGCTCGTCATCAAGGAGGTCAGCAAGTGGTGGAGAAACCACAGCAGGAGGTGAAGCAGGCGGAGCACCTGTCACGGGCACCTGGGCCGAGTGCTGGGTAGAGGCCGCAACGCCGGCAGCTCCCTCAGAAATCAGCAAAGGAGTCGTGGACTGAGCACGCAGAAGCTCAGTCAGCCTGCGGATCGCGTCAGTCTGCTCTCGCTGCAGACGACGCAGCTCATCCTCCTGACTACGCAGGTCCGCAATGGCCTGTGAGCGAGGGCTCAATACCCCTGAAGAAAAGGGAGAGGGGTCACCTGGACCCTTGTCCTTGTCGTCGGGCGAACTCATGTCGCTGCTCACTATGGGACGACAGGTCAAGTTTGTCGGATTTCAAAACCGTCTCAATTTCTCGACGAGTTGAAACGCTGGTAACTTTTGACTTTCCAGGTGAAAATTTGGCCTAGTGCAATGCTGACGTCAGCAAGTGGTTGCTGACGTCAGCACGACCTGATGACGTCAGCAATCAACAATGCTGACGTCAGCTCGTCCCCTCCTTCCTTTCCTTTTTTTCCTTTTGTCACGGTTCTGCGCGAGTGTGGAGCCTCTTCACGGTGGCGCACGGCAGCTCCGCGGAAGCTGCACAGCAGCTTCCGCCCAGCTGCTGCTGCAGCTGTGCTGTCAGCTGCAGCAGCAGCTGCATGGCTGCGTGTGCAGCGGTGGCAGCAGCGGCTGCGCTGTTGCTGCTGCTGCTGCGCGATGCCGCTACTGCTGCGTGCTGCAGCTACTGCTGGCTGCCACCGCCGCGCGGTGCTGCTGCTACCACTGCAGCTGCGATCTCACGTGGTGGGTGGAGTGCATTGACGGCGACCGGCCGTCTCCATCAGACCCTAGGAACTCTGCTGCAGCGGTGACTCTCACTGCTGCTGCTCTGCTGCGTCTCTGCTGCGGAGCTCAGTGAGAACTGTCTCACTGCTCTGATACCATGAGAAAGTGTGTAGAAGCTTCCTAGCAACACAGCCGCTGACGGGGCGTCAGTGCCTAATCAGACGGTGACGACAGTCACAGGTCGTACACACAACGGTAAGGGCTAGGAGACACAAGGCACAATGTCAGAATGCTTCGATATAGCATATGCAGAGAGAAATGACAAATGACAGGTCCAAGGCATAAATACCTGCCGCGGCGCACGGCGGGTGTCGCACGCGGCAGTCCAAGAGCTGTCCTAAAACCGGCCCAAAACCACTGTTTTGGCCGTAACTCTGCGCACACATGTCAGAATGCTACGCCGTCTGAACCTAGACATGCAGAATCAAAAGACGGATGCTACATCTGGTCACATGCATGCATCCATCGACAGACAGTGAGTATGCGATGCAAAAACATGCAAATAGGCCTCATGGCCTGTCTACTGAAAAACGCCTGCAAGATATAGAAGACACAACAGAGAGTCCCGGTGGCATCTGGGGCTCTAGTGCAGTGGTCGGCCAGCTCCAAGCTGGTAGTCCGCCGCCTTTCGTCGCGCCGGTGTCACCAGGGCCGCTCGCCTGAGGGATCTGCACGAGTATGGACACGGCCGAGTGGTCACAGTAAACTGTACAGGAACGGCACAAAGCACCGGGTGCGCGGGTCTCAACCCAACGAGAAAACTCTCCCAGCTCCCGACAAGCCCACAGGGCTACCGGAACGCATCGACTGCATCTCGTAGGTGCTGTCGTACGTGCTGGAGAAGTATCGAGACACCCGGCTCTCCTCCACCATATACCCCGGATGTGGGTATATCAGTAAACTAGCAGTGTCGGTCGTGACGGGTGGAAGCCACACAAACCTACAACTGGCTGGTCTGCCGTTGGTGGAGTTTTCTCTATGGTCGAGACCCACGCACTTGGTAGCCTGTACCTGTGCGATGAGGAGACCTGCAACTTTGTGTGTGCATCCAGTTATGGAAAGTACACGCTGACGTCTCGGTACTGCACTCGTACAGCTATGGGTGCACTTAGTGTAGTTCAGAGTGCTCTAGAGTTTTCTCGGTGGACACGCCATTTTGGCCGGTTTCCTTGTTTTGCTTGCTATTTGTGTGTGGATGATGCAAACCCACCTTACGTGGGTCCGTTGCATAGAGCTCACCGTTCTGTACATTCTGGTGCACACTGCGGGTGATTCTGAAACCTGAGCATTGAGTTTCGGCCAAAACTGTGGTTTTAGGCCAGTTTGAACAAGTGCGAAAACACTGCCGCCCCTAGCGGCCGGTAACTATTTAGGCTAATTGTTGCTCATTTGTTGTTTCTCTCTGCATGTGTTTTATTTATGGAAGCACATTTGACACTGTCTGTGTCGTCTAGCCAAACCCTTGCCGTTTTGCATCTGACATGTGTTGACGCCGGGAGCTTTTGGTTGTTTGCGCTCATTGTGCTCTGTTGTGTCCTCCCGGCTTGTGTACATCGGCGTGCAGATGACTGACGGCAAGACTCGACGCCGGTGGAGTGTCGTCCGGTGGAGCCGACGCACACTGAGGTCGTCTCGCTGTTCGCTGGAGCCTCCTCTCTCCGGCGACGTGTTCAGCTCCATCGGCAAGCCTCCTCGGCGGTCGCACTGCCGGCAGTCACTGCCGCCGCAGTCGCTGTCTGCATGCGTCCAGCACGTACTGTCGTGCCTGCGTCGTCGTGCACTGCCTAGGGTCCCAGTTGCGTGTTGCATGACACTGTTTGGCAGCATAAACCGTCGTGGGCAGTATCTGGATTTAGGCTGCCATAGTTCCTCGCTACTATTTTTCTAGCAGATTTTGACCGCACGGCTACGTTTGCAGCGTCGGTTTTATGGTATGGTCCAGTTTTCAGGCAAAACGGACGACGCCCGGGTTTTGGGCTGTCGACTGCCTGGCAGGCCTCACCGAGAAAACCTACCAGCCTGAACTGAGTTATTTTCTGATTGGCTGATGGACTGAGTAACAAGCTCTACAGAGCTGGGGGAGGGGGGGGGCTAGAACTTGGAGGGGTCCCCCATTGCTGTTCATTCTTCATTCCTATTCAGTCATTGTTAGTTTTAAGCTGCTTTCTGGCGCTAACTCTGGCGCGCGCGTTTCTGAGTAACAAAACCCAGAGCTTCCAGACTTAGACTCTAGAGCAGCAGACTCAGGGGGCAGCTGAATTAAGCAACGAGCGTGGAAGCGCGCACGCTGCATCAACAACACTACTGCCCCAACATGATGCATAGTTTCCAGCTTGGTATCAGAGCCAGAGCGTAGCAGCAGTAGCAGAAGACTAGCGAACAGGTGCCAGACAACGCCGGCGGACTTCCCATACACGCCAGTGCAGGGGAAATGCTGCCGGATTTTTTCCGACAGCATTGACCCTCCTGGTGGCGGCGTCAGAATTTTTCCCACGGCCACTGGGCCAGGGGAAATGCTGCCGAAAGTTTTCGGCAACACTGACCTCCACGCGTGACGTGAGGAGGTGAGCGACAGGCGGCGTCTGACGGCTGTGGGCGACGACGCACGCGGCAACGTCACCCAGGTGCAGTGACTAGCACCACCAGCAGTAGCAGGCAAAAGCAGCAGCTCGTAGCACCCTGCAGCAACAGCAGCTCGCAGTAGCAGCACCAGCAGCTCGCAGCAGCAGCAGCAGCAGCAGCCCGCAGTAGCAGCAGCAGCAGCCCGTAGTAGCAGCAGGTTGCAGCAACACCAGCAGCAGCGTGCAGCAGCGGCAGCAGCGTGCAGCAGCAGCAGCAGCCCGCAGCAGCAGCCGGCTCCAGCAGCCCGCAGTAGCAGCACGCAGCAGCAGTAGCACGCAGCAGCTGCAGTTGCGTGCAGCAGCAGCAGCGGGCTGCAACAGCTGCTGCAGCGAGCTGCAGCAGCCGACAGCTGCAGTAGTAGTAGCAGCAGCAGCTGCCGGCCGCGCCTGCTACTGCCTGCTGCTCGCAGCGAGCGAGCAGCGAGCAGCAGCCCGCTGCTGCCAGCGAGCAACAGCTTGCTGCTGTTGGGCAAGCAGCAGCCCGCTGCTCGCACCAGACAACGGGCTGCTGCCCACTGTGACAAGAGAAAACGAAAAAAAAAAAGGCGAACACAAAAAATCCCCCACCCCCGCTGTAGCAGCCTGCAGCTGCAACGAGCAGCTGCTGTAGCCCACAGCAGTTGCAGCGAGCAGGTGTTGCAGCCCGCAGCAGCTCCAGCAGCTCTCAGTTGCAGCAGCAAGCTGCAACAGCTCGCTGCTGCAGCAGTAGCAGGCACAATTGCTGCTCAAGCTCGCATCACGAGCAGCAGCAGCTGCAGCACCCGTAGCAGCAGCATCAGCAGTTGTAGCAACAGCAGCAACTGCTGCAGCAGCAGCAACAGCAGCAGTAGCTACAGCAGCAGCAGCAGCGGCAGAAGCAGCAGCAGTAACAACAGCAGCAGCAGCAGTAGCAGCAGCAGCAGCAGCAGTAACAGCAGCAGCACTAGCAGTAGCGGCAGCAGCAACAGTAGCAGCAACAGTAGCAGCAGCAACAGCAGCAACAACAATAGCAGCAGCAGCAGCAATGACAGCTACAGTAGCATCAGCACCAACAGCAGCAGCGCCGGCCCCAACATTCCCCGCTGCTGACGTCAGCACTCCTTTGCTGACGTCACTACTGACGTCACTGCTGACATCATCAACAAAAAAAAGGAACAAAGGGCAAGGGGGAAAGCACCTACAACAAGGACAAAAAAAGGGACACCAAGGCATGGCTGATAGTCCAGGCGAGGGGGGGTCCTCCTCTGATGGGGGGACCCCCACCCCTCCTTTCTTGCAGCGCTTGCTGCAGAATCAGCAGTAGTAGCAGCACCCGCCGCCGCTGCAGCAGCAGCAACCGTCGCCGCCGTTGCAGCAGCAGCAACCGCCGCCGCCGCAGGACCAGCAGCTGCCGCCGCCGCCGCCATTGCAACAGCAGCAGCCACCGCCTCTCCAGCAGCAGTCGCCGCCGCTACAGCAGCAGCCGCCGCTCATACAATAGTAGCCACCGCCGCTGCAGCAGCAGCAGCCACCGCCTCTACAGCAGCAGCCGCCACCGCCGCTACAGCAACAGCCGCCGCCCATACAGCAGCAGCCACCGCCGCAGCAACAGGAGAAGCCGTCCCCTCCACAGCAACAGCAGCAGCAGCAGCAGCAGTTGCCGCCCGCTGGTGTCGTCGGCGGCAATCTTGACCCCCTTGCGGCTCTTCAGCAACAGCTCGCCGCCCTGACGTACCAGCTTGCTGCGCTCCAGCCAGTAGCCGCCCGGACTGCCACTAGTGGTCCACCATCGTTCGTCCCTCCAGGGCACGCCAGCCCAGCTGTGTCTGCTGCCACGTACTACCTGGCACAGTAGAAGACTCAGCGCCAGCGGCAGACAGTCACTTCCGTCCTTGGCCCCACTCCGGGTGCCTGCCGCAGGCAGAAGGACTTTGAGACGCCGCCGCCGCCGCTTCAGGCCGGCGAGCAGTTCTGGAGCTGGGAGCTCAGCTTCCGGATCTGGGCGCAGGGTGAGGGCCTCTGGGCATATTACACCCTCCCTTATGACTCCACCCAGGCCGACCAGCTGTATGACGCTGGTCGCGCCGTCCGTGCCCTCGTCCCAGTCGCCCCTCCAGCTTCCCGCCTGGCCTTAGAGCCTTTCCTCGGCGACATCACGGCTGGCGACATCCTGGACCCTGCAGCCGCCTGGCACGTCCTCACCAGGCCCCATCGCCTGTCCAGCGACGCTGAGATCAGCTGTCTGCTCAGGGAGTTCAACTCCCTGCACATGGGGGCGACCGAGACGGTCACTGCCTACTAGCAGCGGGCGGAGGAAATCCTCCGTCGTCTCGGCACGTCTGCTCCGCCCCCTCTGTCCGCGCTCCTCACCATCAAACGCGGCGCCACTAGCGACTATGCAGACGTCTTCGTCCACTACCCCCAGGACGTCCTCTCCACCATGGCGACCCGGGGCACCCTCATGCCCTGGGCATACGAGCTCTTCCTCCGCATTGAGGAAGCTCGCCAGGAGTCCCTGCTCCATCGCACGGAGGCGATCGCATCCCCTGCCGTCGCCTCCCCTACTGTCGCCTCCCCTGCTGTTGCCTCCGTGGCTATCGCCTCTCCCGCCGCAGCTACCTCATCGTCGCCGGGGAAGAAGAAGAAGAGTCGGAACAAGAAAGGCAAGGGTCAGCCGCAGCAGCAGCAGCAGCAGTCGTCAACTGGGTCCAGCGGTGGTGGCTCGGTCTGCCACAACTGTGGTCAGCCCGGGCACGGGTGGTACACGTGCCCTCTCCCGTCAGACGAGGCGCGCGTCATCGCTACCATGCGGCGCCAGCGGGAGCGCCGTCTTGCATCTGCCGCCGTCGCCGCTGCTGGCCCTTCCACCTTGACCTCGTCCAGCGGCTCTACCACTCCGGGAGCTCCGCCTGTCCCGTAGACACCTGCGCCGCAGCAGTACTACCCGCAGCCGTCGGCGTCTCCGCTCCCTTCACCAACGCAGTCCTCCTACTACCCGGGCTCCGGCACCGTCACTCCGCATTCCGTCTACGCTCCCGGGCCCTCCTCCCGTGAGCGTTAGCTGGAGCAGTTCATCGCGCTCCAGCTTGGCCTGCCTCGCCCTCCTCCCCACGGAAGTGCGAGTTGCATCACCTCCTGCCCTCTTGCCCAGCCCTGCATGACTAATAATGAGCTGTGGTCGTGTCCCGTTTCCGCGTCTGTCTCATCGTCGCCCGTAGGCTCCTCCGCCCCTCTTCTTGATGATGTTGCTTGGCTTGACGATTGGCAGTCCCGTTTCGCGCCTCCGTCCACCGCATCTGCGTCCCTCGCCTGCTGCCATGTGACCGTTAGCGATCTCGCGACCCCGGTCCAGGACCCTGCTGAGACCTGGATCATCGACTCTGGGGCCACGCATCACATGACGGCCTCTCGTGAGGCCTTCAGTATGCTCGGTCCTGTCGGCGATGTCTCCGGTATCCGGACAGGTTCCGGCCAGGTGTTACCTGTCCGTGGTGTTGGCGTCGTTCGTTTTCGTGGTCCTGCCAGTGACGTCTTCCTGACCGATGTCCTCTTCGTCCGTGGTCTAGAGCTCAGCCTCCTGTCCGTGACTGCCCTTGACCGCATAAGCATGGATGTAGTTCACTCGCGTGGTGTTGGCACTGTGTCGTTGTATCTGTCTGGTCTTGTCGTCTTGCACGCCACCGCCCGTGGCAACCTGTGGCATGTTCCTCGTCTCTCCTGTTCTCCTCCCGCCTCCTCCTCGTCGGCCGCCACAGGCCATGTGCTCGTCACCAGTACGCTCTCTCCTCAGCACACCCACCTCTTGCACCGCCGCCTCTGCCACGTCCACTCTGCCGCTGTGGACAGCATGCTTCGCACCCGGCCTGCCTCTGGCCTTGACCCGGAGACGTTCCCTCTCCCGTGCCCCACTGAGTGCATTGACTGCGCTCAGGGGAAGATGCACCGGTCCACGTACCCCTTGTCTGACTCCCGTGCATCCACCCCTCTCGACCTTGTCCATTCGGATGTCATGGGCCCTCTCCCCACCGAGTCAGTCGGCGAGCACGGCCGCTATGTCCTCACCCTCACGGACGACTATTCTCGCTATCACTGGGTCTTCTGTCTTAGGCAGAAGAGCGATGTCGCCCGGGCCATCCAGGACTGGCTTGTATTCGCAGAGCGCACGTGTGGCCGCTCCCTTCACTGCTTTCGCTCCGATCGCGGTGGCGAGTACATGGATGAGGCTACGACTTTCCTCACCTCCCACGGCATCCACCACGAGACATCGGCGCCCTACACACCCGCCCAGAACGGTGTCTCCGAGCGATGGAACCGGACCATGGCTGACGCCGTCCGTACCATGCGTGTCGAGTCCGGTCTCTCCGAGGACTTCTACTTTGAAGCCATGGCTTACATGACCTGGGTCTGGACCGGATTCCCCACTGTCCCCTTCCCCATCAACAACGCTGCTGCCCCAACATGCTGCATAGTTTCCAGCTGGAGCTGGCTAAGCGCTCACGCCCAATCAGTGGCAAGCATGCTAGGAAGCTTCCTAGAATCTTCTCGACAGTGCCTTGCAAGTTTCCTCAAACAATTAGTGTAGGCTTTTTGCAAGAGAATGTGTTCAACAGTGCCATGTGTCCATCGTGGGAACGGCCCCCTTGCATGTCCTCTCATCTCTGCCGAAATATCTGCCATATTCTTGGGGGCAAACATAGCCAACTTGCTCAAGCACCGTCAAGCCCACCACCGGCGCACTCGACTTGCTCCGCTTCCCACACCGTGAATCCAGCAACCCCTCTGATGCACATCCCTTGCACAGAGACGGATTCACATCTGCACTTGCACCACNTGGTACTACCAGACCCTTGCGTTTGCTGCCACAACATTGGCACAACATGCCACCCAAGTCGCAAACTCTGTGGGCCCCATCATCTCAACTCCCCCCTCCCCCTGCTATTCTCCCCTGCCTTTGAAGAGGAAGAGGACCCATGTCTGTACTCCCTGCTCCGTTTCCACCTGCACCTTGTGGTCAAACAGCCACGCTCTAGAGTTCAGAAGCGACGTTCAAAATCTATATCCACCGACGTCGGTTTCCGTAGGATGCCCCTCCACCACAGTCCACTTGTCCCCTTGGTGCTGTGGCCACCGACTCCGCTGCCTTATGGTGGCAAGCAAGAGAGAAACACGGGCATGTAGAGCTAGCAATAGACAGTAGAATAGACGGACCCCCTTTCCGTTTCACGTTTTGTATTTCAGTCAACTGGACTCTCGGACTAGACCAAAGCCAGATGGTCAAGAGCACGTGCCGTTGCCGAAAGTGCATGTGCCGCTGCCCCACTGACTCCGTTTCGTCAGCGCGAGTGTCCGTTGGCTATGCACTGGATATGCTCCGGCATGCCACAGTTGACTGCTTGGGCGAGCCTGTGCCCCACATCAACGCTGAAAAAGAGGAGAGACATTGTCTGCTTCACGCTGCCTTATCCACGTCCACTTTGACCCTCCTCGACCACCGCCAGATGTCGGAGTACGTGCGGTCGCCTCCGACGTCTTCTCCAGTCTGCCCACTGGCGATGTGAAGGATGTCCTCCAGCATGGCCCAGTTGCCCATGATGTCGACGTGGCTGCCGCTCTGCGTGCCACGCCCGTCAAGGAGAGACGCGGGCGGCGCGTGGTCGTACTCGCGCACAAAGGTTCGCGCACCTGCGTCGCAAGAGAAAAGATGGTAAGTTCTTGTCAAGGATTATTTACATAAACGTTCGCAGGCCTGCATTGCGCAGAGGAAGGGGCAACGAGGTGTGTGGAGGGGTGAGGGTGTGGGACAATCAATCCCCAGAATCTCTATCCTGCAAAAGCTTGTGCCAGAACGCATGCGCAAGAGTTTTTGTTTGTACATGCATGTACAAACAAACAAACAAACAAACAAACAAGCAAGCAAAAAAACGATATCCAAAACGTCTAAGTTCTGTATCAGCAAACACGTTCGGCTCACTCTAATCCACTTCACTCGACACTCAGCCAAATCTCACCAGAAGGGTTGAACCGTGTCTTGCCGCGCCACAGCTTAGTGCAAGGCAGTCCCGCACTGAGCGCTGGCACCGTCTCGTCCCCGTCCACGAAGTACACACCGTCTCTCAAGCACTCGATCTTCGCTGCTGCTCCTCCTTGCCCTCTTGCGTCGTCTGCCGCGGAAGCAGCTGCTGCTGCAGCTGCACCTGCCTTCTCCCCAGCTCCACCTGCAGCGACGGAAGCGGCTCCTGAAGTGCCTACTTCCGCAGCTTCTGCGGACAAAGCAGGGCTCGACTTCGTTTGGGTTGCCGTCTTGCTCACCCTCTTGCTCACCCTCTTGCTTCGGTGGTCGGAGGGGGATGTCCCCACGCCAGTAGCCGCTGCGACGATCGAAGCAAAGGTGCCCATCCCGGCAGGCGGGGTGCCGGAGGGGGAGGAGGATGAGGCGGAGGCGTCGATGCGGAAGGGGATGAGGCACGTGTCGTTGGCTGGGGAGGTTCGGTAGATGTACGCACGCTCAGTGAGGATGCCTACTCCGTAAAAGCAGAAGACCTCCATGTCTGGTGCTTCGGGCAGTCTGCATGCGCCACGGAGTGGACGTTGGAGAAATAAAAGAGGCAAGTTCTGATTGGCGCAGATGAGGAAAGGCCAAAAGATGAGGGCAAAGGTAGCCAGCCCCATTCCCCTCTCGCCCCCCCCCCCCCCCCCCCCCCCCCCCCCCCTCCCCGCCCCTGGTCTCTGGCCTCCTTGGTTGTATTCACTGCAGACATTACAAGAGTTTGCTTCTTTTCTCTTTTTTGGACTTTGATTTGCAACCTGGAATACTGACCTGGTAATGAAAAAACAACTCACTTTGTAATGAAAAAACAACTCACTTTGTACTGAAAAAACAACTCACTTTGTAATGAAACAACAACTCACTTTGTAATGAAACAACAACTCACTTGGTCTGCAAGGGGTTGGACCAGTACTTGGGGTGGTTGTACTTGGGGTCGTCCAGATCATCCGCGACTCCATAGCCCCAGTACTTGTCCGCCCTCGCCATCATCTTCGGTGCTATGTGCCGCAGAAGCTGCAGAATGCCAATCTCACTGCTGCTGCTGCTGCTGCTGCTGCTGCTGCTGCTGCTGCCAGCAACACTGCCACCGCCACCTCCACCTCTGCTAACCACTGGACCGCTGCTGGATGGCGAGGAAGAGGAAGCAGCAGAAGCAGCAGCAGGCCATGACAAGGCCGACCAGAGCGCCGACGGTGGAGGTGGCACGTCGTCCGAGGGGGGTCCCGCGGTGTACACGAGTCGGCGGGAGATGTCGTGTACCTCGTGCCAGCTCATGTCCTGGTACTCCGTCCACGCCTCGCCGCACGATATGTTGGCCGTCGCACGGAGTGCAACGGTGGTGGAGTTGGGTTTGCAAGACAGCGAATCCTGTGGCGAAGGCGACGGCGAGGGCGATGTCGACGGCGGCGGGGTCTGCTTGGAGTGGGCTGCGGCGGAGGCGAGGGGTGTCTGCACATCATCAGTTGGAGGCTGCAGGCGACAGCGGAGGGAGATGGGGAGAGGCGCAGAGCATGAAGAGGGAGGGGAGCGCGCGGGGGGGGGGGGGGGGGG
>SZWC01023542.1:15244-30166 GCA_023375785.1 Penium margaritaceum | reverse complement strand
CTACGTCTCGCCCCTCCATGCCATGCCCCTCCATGCCATGCCCCTCCATGCCATGCCCCTCCATGCCATGCCCCTCCATGCCATGCCCCTCCATGCCATGCCCCTCCATGCCATGCCCCTCCATGCCATGCCCCTCCATGCCATGCCCCTCCAAGCTGCATGCAGATGCTGGAGCAGCTGCACGAGGGCAGCAGCGCAAAGGCCAACGTTCGCTTTGTGCAGTACGAGCAGTCCAGCAAGTGCCTCACAGTGCGAGACTCCAGTGTGAGCTACGCGTCTGCCGTTGTGCTGCTCCAGCAGTAGCACCCTTGTCTCACAGCGTGCTGCTGCACGGGACGTTGGCCGTGTGGGCGCTTTCTTGATGAGTGTGGTGGTCTCTTGGGGAGGAGGCAAGGGCACAGGCCCCTCGGATTCGGACGTCTGTGCGTGGAGCAGCTATCATTGTTGATGATAGCCCGCGAGTGTATCTCTTGTACAGGTGTGTGGCTCACTACCCTAGTGCCCAAGTCATCTGAAGGTTGTGGAGGTGTTGAACAACTTGTGGGCCTGTTGGTGACTCGGTGTCCCGGTCCAAAAGACTCCACTAGTCTCGCCAGCCTCACTCATCCTGTTTGCTCCTTGTGGATGAGGGGGCATGTGCCTGAGATTTGGTCAGTTGGTCATGTGCAATTGCAAAGGCATGTTCTGTCTGTCATTGAGGGGTAATGGAACGTGGTAACGAGTCTTTCTCCACCTTGCTGAACTAGTGCTTGGAGATGAAGAAGAGGCTGTGAAGGAGTACTCTTCATGAATTTCTAGAGTGGATTGGATTCTAGCAATCTTTTGTTTCCTACTGTGAAAAGCGACATGGTGGTATGCCATTTCCTAGCATGTTTGCTGATCTTGGCTGTGATAGTGTCAACATGTGGCATAATTAGACCAGGTCAGACATTCCTACTCATAACAATTCACCTACACGTTTGTCCGGAAGACTTGTATCTAACATGCTGGTCACAAGAGTTGAAAAGTTCCCATCAAAACCTGTGACCAGACTGAGAAACTGATAAGAAGCTTCCAAACCTTGCTGTTGTAGACGTGGCGACACTGTCTGGTCAACTTGCGCACTAGCAGGCAATCATGGGCAAGAAACAACAAGAGCCCGGCGAGGGAGACGCGCAAAGTCTCATAAGCTCCAATAGCCTAGTAACGCAGAGAGAGTAAACAAATGACAGGTCCACAGCATAAATGTATGCCACAGCGCACGGCCGGTGTCGCACGCGGGTGCAAGTTCTGTCCTCAAGCTGGCCCTAAACCACTGTTTTGGCCGTAACTGTGCGCAAACAAGTCAGATTGCTGCGCCGTTTGAACCTAAACGTGCACGATCTTGAGTCGAACGCTATGACTGGTCACATGCATGAATCCGGCATCAAACAATATTCACACAATGCAAAACATGCAAATAGGGCCTTCGGCCAGTCCACCGATAAAATCCTATAGGCTGTAGGAAAACCGCAGAAGGTCCCAGACAACATCCACGACTCTGGGGTGGTCGTCAGTCAGCTCCGAGTAGGTGGTCCATCGCTAGACGATGCACCGGCGCCACCTGGGTCCGCATCAGGGTTCTACAAGGGCATGGGTAAGGCCGAGTGGTCACAGTAAACTGTACAGGTGATGGGAACGTCAATAATCACAACACTCCCCCATGACCCGATGGTATGCATGTCCATACGTGTGCAGCACTGAAACGAATGCAACGAGTGCAGAAACAGTCTTCATACAGACACAAACACACCTCGCACTCAACCACTCTCAGGCAAGAGGCGAAGCCCAAGAGAATGAAGGGCCACCAGAAACTTCCCGCGAGCCAGTGCCTTCGAGAAGAAATCAGCACGCTGCATGTCAGCGCGAACGCAGATGATGGAGACCACGTGTCGCTCCACCAGATCGCGCACGAAATGATGTTGAACCGCAATTTGCTTCGTGCGAGCATGAAAAACACCAGAGCTCTCCGTAATGGTAAGAGCACTCTGGTTGTCGCAGCGAAGCACAATGGCGGGCACTGGCTGACCCAACTCAAGGAATAGGCGCTGCAGCCACACTGCCTCAGTAGCCCCAGCACCCAGAGCAACATACTCTGCCTCCGACGAGCTACGTGCAATGCAGCCCTGCTTCCCGCTGCGCCAGGACACAGCGGTACCACCGAGCAAGAACACGTAGCCGGTGCGACTGCCTCCATCTGGACTCCAGGCCCAGTCGCTGTCGGTGTAGCCATCAAGAACCACCGAACACTGCCGCAGAAAGCAGAGTCCAAGGTACGGTGTGGAGACCACGTACCGCACCACTCGCACAGCCGCATGAAGGGCTCTCACACGTTGAGCTTATAAAAACAGTGTAGGGAGGTTAACGGCAAAGACGATGTCGGGGCGTGTGGTAGTGGCCAGGTACATCACGGATCCGATAAGACGGAGGTACAAGGTCACATCCACTGTCTCCTCCAACTGTGTGGGATCGTCCACCTTTAGGGTACCTTGCCCGTCAGGTGTGAGGGGTGTGGAGGCTGTGGGCACTACGCCAAGGAGGTCACTGAAACGCTCCCCAACAACCCGTGCTCATCTGGCCTGATGTAGCAAAAGTGTCCGACGTCCGCGGTCTCGCATGATCTCCATGCCAAGAAGCACCGCTACAGGACCAAGATCCTTCATCCTGTAGGCGGTCTAGAGGACCGTCTTGACCTCCTTCACGGCCTCAATGGAGGGAGACGCGATGAAAAGGTCTTTCACAAAGACCAAGATGGCGGTGAACCGATCAAGCGATCGTGGGATAAAGAGAGAGGGATCTGCCTTGCTCTTTACATATCCCACACGAGTCAGAGTGCTTGTAATCTCCTCGTTCTAGCACCGGAGAGAGTGCTTGAGTCCGTACAAGGACTTGCGCAAGTGCCAGACCTTGTCATCATCCTCAAAGCCTGGTGGCTGAGCCATGTAAATCCCCTCATCCAGAGGGCCATGGAGGAACGCATCGTTCACATCCATTTGGTATAGTTCTTAGTCATGTCGAGCCACCACACCAGAAAAAGCGCCAGCTGAGGTCATGTGGCCGACAGGGGAGAAAGTGTGAGTATATTCGATACCCTCGACTTGGGAATACCCCTTGACAACCAACGAAGCCTTGTGGTGCTCCACAGAGCCATCCGACTTTACTTGATTGTGAAAGAACCACTTGACCTGAATAACCTTCCTCCTGGGTGGAAGTTCAACTAGCTCGTAAAATCCGTGCTCTCAGATGGCACGAAACTCATCCTCGCAGGTAGTACGCCAGGCTTCTGCATCCTCTGATGAGAGCTTCCCTCAGTGTGCCCGGATCAGGCACCATCGAGGGGGAGCTCTGAGTGGCAAGTGCACACGCCTCATAGCTGGGTTGGACGACCACAAGGTGAGCTTCTGCATCACAAGCAATGCGAAACTCGCGAGTGGCTAGTCGTGCCACACAGGGCATGCTGGGTGTACCTTTGTGTGATGTGTGCGGACACTCAGGCCTACGACCTTTGTGTTGGGGTCACCACTTGCAACGCTGCGAGTGGAGCGCCTAGGTGCAGGACCGGACACCTGCTGGACCCCGGAGACCAGTGGTTGAAGATGACCACCGGGCTCACGCGAGTAACCTGAGCTTGAGGAGCTCACCTCAGGCTCAAAGATAGGCGTATCCACGTCTGGTGAGGACTGAGGCAAAAGGGCAAGTGATGTAGTGTGAGGATGCTTATGCTCAGATGCTGGTGAAACGACGGGAGACATAGGGCTGGGTGTAGTAGCAGGGACAAATGCGGGATCACGCACAAAAGTAGGAGAACTGGTGGACATGAATACAGACTCATGGGTGGCTGTGGGGTGTGAGGGAACAGGGGTAGAGACAGGCTGGGCTGGAGAGGTTTCTGGGCCGACAGCTATGATCGTCGGGTCATGAAGAGCCGGAGACCAAGAAGTGGAGGGGGCTCGAACGGACACATCAGCCGGACGAGAGATGCTCGTAGGCCCAGACTCCCCCATCCGTCGAGAAGCCTCACAAGTGGGAACGTGCGTGACAGACATCGACGTGATAGAAGTTAGGTCTCGCTAGGTGAGAGACTCAAAGAACAGCTCGTCGCGGGACTCAACGATGTGACGACGGGCTGGGTCATAAAAACGCCAGGCCTTTGACCGCGGGGAGATGCCAAGAAGGCACACAAGCGACCACGCAGGGAGACCTTGGACCCCTGCTAGTCCTCGATGTACCACACAGAAGCCACGGACCACCAGACACGTGCGAGACGCAGATCGGCACGGTGGTCAAACGAGAGCTCGTGCAATGTAACGTGGTCCGAAAGGGGACCGTGCGGGAGGCGGTTTGAGACCCACCTCATGTAGGCGAAACCTTCAAATGTGAAGGATTCAGGGAGACCGCACTCAGACCGCATAGCACAAACCGCATCCTCCAAGGTGCGGTTCCAACGCTTAGAGACACCGTTCTGCTAAAGAGTAGCAGGAGCGCAAACCTGGTAAAAAACCCCCTGCTCGGCAAAGAAACTGTCCATCTTCGCCGAGAAACTCGCCGCCGCGATCTGAACAGAATGTGTGTAGCGTTTGGTAGGACTGACGCTCAGCCATCACTAGCCAAACACAAACTGCGAGAGCAGCATCGCTCTTCTGGTGCACGCTGTAGACCCACCGCATTCGAGTGAAGTCATCAGTCAAGGTCAAGACGTATCGGCCCTTATTGGACAAAGACTCAACAAGGAGAGGACCGAGAAGGTCCGAATGGACCAACTCGAGAGGGCGAACAGCTCGAGAATGAGAGTCATGGTAGGTGCAGCGATGCATCTTACCCTGAGTGCAAAATAGAGTGTTGGTCTTAGGCGGCCTCTCGAAAGAGGTCGCGTCAAGACCGAGTGTGGGCTGTGTTTGAATGAGCTTTGACACAGTGTCTGAGCCCACATGAAACAAGCAACGATGCAGTAGTCGTTGGTGCTTAGCAGAGAGAACACTAGTGAAAAACACACGAGCGAGAGGAAGGGGAGCAAGGAGAAGAAGAGTTCCGAGAGGCACGATACAGGTCATACACGACGGATGCACAAAGAACAATGATACGAGTATCAATAGTGGTCACAATCGTGGAGTTTGCGGTGTGCTCCACAAAGAGTCCCATCAGTGTGCAGGCACGCACAAAAAGCAAGCCCCGCTCACGGTCAAGCATGAAAAGATCCTCGGGAAGATATAGGGGCCCAGATGGACCATCAAAGCACACAACCCCAACACCCTGGACCAGCAACAACTGACCAGAGCCTATGCGAAAGGAGTGAATAGACGCAACAGGACCGAGGAGAACAAAGTCACTACGATGATAGGTCATGTGGTGAGTGGCACCAGAATCGCTGATCGAGGTGCCACTAGGATCACGATTGGAGGATGTCACTATGCAACGGGCGATGGAACACTCGGCCTCAGGCGAGTGCTAAGAAACATGTGAGGAGGTACGATGAACGGCACAAAGGTGAGACTCATGAATCCAATCGGTACTGTCAGGCCCATCATCACATGCCACCTGTGCCCCCCCAAACAAGTCATCACGAGTTAGGAGAGCAGACGAACAAATACTCTGTGAACCACCCGGCTGTGATGACACACTCGCACCTCCCTAAAAGTGGAGCGCCAGAAGGTGACAGAGACCACTGATGGTGCGGTCACGTGGGTCCAGGTAGCCACAACTCGCCTGCGGGGAAGCTCAAACTGCTGCGGGAGCTGTTGCGGTCGTGGTCGCCGCGCGATCAGAGGCTGTGCTGCTCAACGCGGACCATAGTGCATGGGCAGCCTGAAGACCGCGAGTGATCCACGCCGAGTCGAGCGGCTGCTAGCACTCGGTGTAGCGATGAGCGCCTCCACAGATGTAGCAGTGAACAGTACGTCCATTGCTACTACCTAGTGACTGCTACTGCTATGACTGTTTTTGGCTTGAACCGTGCCTCCTTTTTCCCTTCTTCCCCTGTGCCGTTATTGCCACACCCTACGTCTGAGTCGGGGTAATCAAAGTGGAAAGGGAAGAGGAGGATTTGCCAGAGGATGGAGGAGCGGACTGCGAGAAGGGCGTCGGTGGTGACGGGATGAATGTTGCAGCAAGGGGACTCTCCTGATGGGCCACGGCTGCCTCATGGACGGAAGTCACCTGGAGGAAAAGCTGATTTGCCTAAGGAAGAAGCTGAAGGGAGGTGGAGAAGGGCTCGAGCACGGCATCGCTGTAACTCGTGAAGATGTCTGCGGGCTCAAGACAAACTGCGAGCATGATCGTACGGAGCACACACTACTGTGTACCTCCTGAGGTCCCGAGGCGCGAGTAGATGCGCATGGCCCGTCGCCAGTTGTCGGTTGCGGGCTCAGCAGGTCCCTGACAAAGGGAGTGAAAGGCGCGAATGTGAGCCGCGCTGGTGGCGTGCGTCTCTGTAGCAAGCATGGACGATGCCAGGTCCCAGCCCCCACGTGGATCAGCCCCCACGCATGTGCCAGCCTCTCCAAGAAACGGGCGGAAGTCCACGACGGTCTCGCGTGGCATGGTGCAAAGGAGTCTGCGCATCGCCCTGGCCGCAGTCAGCACCTGTGCATGATCCGTTACTTGGTAAAGACTGTGATGGTAGAGCCATACTCCCTCTCAAGTGGCACGGACATGAAAGAGAATCTCCCAGCAATCAAAGTCGTCCTCGCTGACATATCGTGGGGGCGGTGTCTCGAAGTCCTTGGGTTGCCGCTCCGTAAGGAGAGCAACCATAGGCTGAGAAAGACGAAGAATGGGGAAGACAACAGGACCAGAAAAGTCGCTGGGGTAGGAATCAGGCAAGGATCGGATCTCTTGGAAAAAGGAGCTAGATGTGTGTGGGGGCCGAGAACTCGTCTGAAGCTGGAGGAGATTCTCCTGAAGCACGCGAATCTCGCTCTCGTGAGTACCATCCTCCGTACCTCGCATGTCAGGGTCCTCATCCCAAGGATCAAGAGGTAGCGGGTCGCGTCCTGATCCTGTCTTTGGTGTAGATGCTGACTGCTGTGCAAAGGGTATGACACCGCCGACTCCCTCGTAGGTCTGACGTGGGACCATGGTTTGACCACAAAGAAGCTTAGTGAGCGTACGGATGGCGTCAGTTGTTGCCGCTGTAGACGACACATCACATCCTTCTGGCTCCGTAGGTCCTCAATAGCTTGCGAGCATGGGCTCATGACCCCTGAATAGGAGGAAGAGGGATCTAGTTGTCCTTTGCCTTTGTCACAGGTCAAAGCCATGTCAGCACCCAGTATGGGTCGGGATGTCAAACTGTTCAGATTTTGGAATCATCACCATTTCTTGAGTTGAAACGTCAAGGAAAAATGACGTTTTGACCCCGAAATTGCTGACGTCAGCGTTTTTACGCCAGCGAAAGAAAAGTTTGCGTTTTTTTCTCTTGCATTTTTTACGCCAACGGTTTTTTAAGCCACATAGACTCCTCGGTGTGGGTGACCGCGTCATCCCACCTGCCCTGCATTGTGTTGTGCAGCCTTGCGCAGGCCTGCGCAACCCTTTGCAACCTTGCGCAGTCCTCCGCAGTGCTGCATAGCTTCTACGCAGCTATGCAGCATTGCTGTGCAACAACACTGCTTGCTGCCACTGATGTGGCCACCGCCGCTGCTGTTGCGATGCTGCTGCTGCTGCTTCTACCACTGTTGCTGCGCTACTGTTACTGCCCGCGGCTACTCACGCCGCGGCTTTTGCCACTGCTCACAGCCGCTGCGGCGAGCTACTGCGAGCTGATTTTTCTCCTTTTTTTTAGAGATGGTCAGCCAGACAAGGCTACTGCTGCTACCCGGTGCTGCTGCTACTGCTCGGCGTGGCTGCTGGAGCTGGAAATTGCCACAGCTCACCAAGTGTGGTCGTGGGAATGTTGTGGTGATGTCACTGCTCCAAACGGCTGCAACGAGTCCTAGGATACGGCGGCGGCGGAGACGCTCATTGTTGCTGCCTGTGCTACGTCTCTGCGGCGCAGCTCAGCGAGAGAGGTCTCGCTGCTGTGATACCATGAGAAACTACTACAAAGCTTCCTAACCTTGCTCTTGCTTACGTGGCGACACTATTCAGTCAGCAGGCGCACTAGCAAGCAAGTAGGTGCAAGAAACACCAAGAGACAGGGTAGGGAGACGCGAAAAGTCTCATTAGCCCCAATAGCCTAGTAATGCAGAGAGAGTGAACAAATGACAGGTCCACAGCATAAACATCTGCTGCGGCTCACGGCCGATGTCGCACGGGGGTGCAAGGTCTGTCCTGAAACCGGCCCAAAAACACTGTTTTGGCTGTAACTGTGCGCAGACAAGTCAAAACGCTACGCCGTCTGAACCAAAACATGCACGATCTCAAGCCGGACGTTATGACTGGTCACATGCATGCATCTGGCATCAAACGGTAGACACACAATGAAAAACATGCAAATCGGGCCGACGGCCAGTCCACTGATAAAATCCTACATGCTGTAGGAAAACTAGAGAAGGTCACAGACAGCATCCAAGACTCTGGAGCGGTCGTCGGTCAGCTTCGAGTAGGTGGTCCATCGCCAGATGACGCATCGGCGCCACCTGGGTCCACATAAGGGATCTGCATGGGCATGGACACGGCCGAGTGGTCACAGTGAACTGTACAGGTGACAGGAACGTCACAAATCACAACACAGACTTATGACCTGGGACGTCCACGACCTCTTGCAAGAGCCTTGTCGGGCAGCCCCAACACGTTTGCTCCCCAAATTTAAGTACTTGCAATGATGGTACCTGTAGATTTTTCTTCATCGATGTAACATTGCAACTATCGGTTGTTTGTCTATTGATTGTCCATGTGAAGCTTTTCGTAAAGTTGACAGTGACCACTCCATGCTCCTCCTGTAGATCCCTAGTGGTGACTATTCACAACTTGTTAAGAACTTGTTGCCCCATAGAAAATCATTGGAGTTATCTTAATGAACAAGCAGTTATCCATGTTTCAATGTTGTTGCATGTAAGACATTTGACCTGTTGCCATACCTTGCCCGGGGTTGTAGGAACTCAAGTCGCTGATATTGTGTTGAGGAACTCATGTGCCTGTGATTTGCACATGCCTTGTCTTAGTGATATCTACTATGACAACTCCGCTTGTGTATGCGTTCGTGTAGACGATTGACACGGCAGACATTGATTGGCAACTACTGGCGCTGAGCGTTGTATGGGACATCCCACTTTGGTGAGAAGCATGACTCCGGTACCTTCTCGTGGCGCCTCCCACACAGTTGCAATGGACGACCAGCTCCAACAGAAAGTGTTTTTCATGTCGGACGCAGTCATTGGATGTCCAGAGTCTCATAGGTTCTATCTAGGTTCAGACAGCCATAACTCTGTCCGTGAAATCTCTAGGCACTTCCTGATCGGCTTATAGCCTGAGTAACAAGCCTCATCGATGTGAGGACCTAGCTCATTCTGAGAGGAGTCTCTCACTTGAGCCCATTCTTGCTGCAATGAACTCAGCCATTGTTCACATTGAGATGCAGTATTGGTGCTAACAATTGAGGGAAAGTATTCCCTCTCACAATCGAGAAACCAACCTTGTTCAGGCGTTATGTCTGGGCGCAACAGGCCACACAGTCCTGTCCAAGTGAGTGAGGTTGCGGAAAATGGTATTGTTCAGAATAGTGCAGGACAGTTTTTAGCCCTAGCAAGAACGGCAAGCGTGGAACAGCAAGACACGCTGCACTCTTGATGATTGTGGTATGCCTTGGAGCTAAGGTCGGGGTTCGTGTTTGTGCATGGTGGTGCAGTGGTTTCATGGGCAAGCAGGAAGCAAGACTGCGTGGCACTGTCCAACACGGAGCATATCACGCTTGCGGAAGCCGCAACGGAGATGATGTGGTTGCGGCAGCGGCTTAAGGAGATCAGGGTGCCACAAAGGAGGCCAACGGTACTCAATGTGGACAACATGAGTGTGATCAGCCTCACCCAAAATCCGATGTTGGACAAGAAGACCAGGCACATCGAGATCCGGCATCACTACGCACGTGACTTGGTGGTGAAGGGAGATGCGGCTATCGTGCATTGTGGCACAAAGCGCATGCTCGCCGACGCAATGACCAAGACACAGCCCAAGGATAGGCACAACACGAGCTGCATGGAGCTCGGTCTGCGCTGTGAGGTCTGAACTGCCTCAGGTTCCGTGGACAAGGCACCAAGGCTGCGGTGTAAGGGGGAGACATTTGACATGGTGTGCTCCTTGCCATGAGTGCCGTTGATCAGATTCCCTACTTAGACCACTGGAAAGTGGTTCAACAACTGATCTGACTTTTTATTTGGATTTCTTGGATTTTTCCATGCAATGTGGAGCTTTGAATTGCCTAATTTGAGTCAGTATTCAGAAAGTTAGTTTAGCCCAAAATTGGGGTCTTGGACGGGTAGAATCTTATATCCGTCATGGATGACGGAATACTCCACCACTGGTGATCCGGGGTCAACTTCAACAGGCTCCAGATGCACCAAGGCCACAAAGGAGGTAACCAGGGAGGCCTCCTTGACCAGGATGAACTCCTCCTCAACTTCTGGGCCAGAGAAGGGTGCTTTGACAGGTCACCGTTGAAGCACCTCCCCTAGCCTAGCAAGCAAGGCATGGTGGGCGATTCCACAAAGAGTTACTTCGACGGCCGTAGCATGGACTCTACTGCTTCAATTTGGGCATGCTTGGATCCGTTGGAAAGCTTAGATCACAAGATGTAAATATCTGATGTAATCTCACTATGATAAGAAACAAAATATTCTTTCTACTCAGTTTTCCTAAATGCGACGGGTTTCTTTTCACTCCTAGTATGTGGTCCTTGAGCTCCACACTCTTCAGCATTGATTTCCACTGGCTTCTCCAAACATTGGCAGTGTGCATTAGTGAGGGCTAGGCATCCTTGTGTCTGAATGTACACCCACTAGTGCCAACATAAATTCTAGAAAGCAACTTTTGCAAATGTTGCAGCTGCTGCTTCCTTGTGCGTCAAACACCAAAACCATTGAGAATTTACTAGGTGAAGTTTGCATCCGTTACAACTTCTTCCTCAACAGGTCTTCCAGCTACCGCCTTGTCACTGTAGTGTGTGGTTGGCCTTGGGCACTAACATGCCAGATAAGAAATGTGTTCTGGTGTACACTCACAAGGAGACGTTTCCACATACAGAGCTTTGCTCCTGAGCTAAGGTTGGCTCTCATTCCAAGTGTAAGCCATGTGCAATGTGCTAGCCTCAACTGGATGGTGTAGGCACCGACAGGCAGCAGCAGTGACCAAAAGAAGGCCAAAGGAAGGTGCAGACCTTGGATTGTATGCAGAAGCTAAGATCGTCTTGAAGAAGCATGAGAACACGTGCGGCAAAGTGGGAGAAAATTGTAGTGATTATCCAATTGTCAACATCCAAGTCCATATGTACATGGTAACACGACATAGGCGACTCAAGGTCTCTTAGCCAAGTGCGGCTTTGTGTGAAACATAGACGAGCTCATCATCCTAGCTTCTGAAGACACCAAGAATTGCATGATTCCATGGAGGAACGGCTGAGATATGGTCGATTACGTGGAAGTATGCCACTGACAGCACCACTAGCAACGGTGACCGCCATTTGAAGCAGCACCCTTGCTGAAAACAAGACACCGGGCGGTATTGTGGAGCACTCTTGATCATCAATGAGCCTTGATTCATTGACCAAATTGGAAAAAAGATGCGCTTTGGCCCTGTTGGCTCTTCCAGGGGTCAAGCTTTGGTCGTTGGGTCTGAATTCCCGTCAGTTTCGTTCCCCTCAACTGGTCCAACCTTTGGCCATGAGTAACTTCCTTAATTTTTTATGGGTTGGTCCCATTCCTGATCATGCATGGTTCGTCCTGTGAATTGGAAGTCCAAAATTCAAGGAAGCCTCAAGCGATAATCAGTGTCATGGGTACTGTCTGGCTTGCATACTATGATGGATGTGAGGTAATGTCTCTCACAATTGGATGGATGACAGGAATTTTTCCACAAGTGCTGAGGCTTGGGGTTGGACTGAAATGTGTGCCTGTTGTTTTCCATGTGTAGACTTTGGCTTCTTCATTGAATGAATTCTGTTCATGTGGCTCTTTGAATGGTATTCTCAATGTACTGTGTGTGTGCATGATTATGTTTAAGGTTTACTGGCTCACCCACTATGTTGGGAGATGCAGTATTGGGTCAAGTGTAACTCTTGTTGTGTTGCATATCCTTGCTTTTTCTCACAAGGCTCCTTTGGCCATGTCTTCAGAAGTCATAGTTTTCCCATGTCTTGAATAGTTGGGTGCCTGGGTTCTGGTACATGCCATTGCCACCTCCGCCTTTGCCGTGTTTCTCTTCTGCAATGGTAAGAGCCTCACATGCCTTGTCCACTTTCAGCACATCTGCATTTTAGGTTCTGGTAGCAGATGCAGTTTCAGCAGCAGTAGCATTTGTAGTGGCATCTGGGTCGGCTGCTCCATTATGCACCAGAGTAGCCAGTGCGCCAATTCCAGCCTTGAGAGCATTGATTTCATCTCCTTCCTTGAGCTCGGTCATCCTGTCAATTTTATCTTTTAAACTTGAACAAATCACTAAAAAAAAAAGCAGCACCATTGTTCTATCTCAATGGGCCCTTCGGTATCCTTGATCTGGCTTCCTAAGGTCCCCAGATGAGCAATGTGATCTTCCATCTGTGTCTTTGCTTCCATGCTGAGACTATGAAATTCAGCAAATAAATGTTCAAACTCAGTGTCAATGGTCTTGTTCTAGCTATCTTAAAGAGATTTCCAGGATATTGTTGGGTCAAGGCCTGTGTTGTTGTCTTTGATTCTAAAATTCAACCTTTCACTGAGTTGCATAGCTCCAGGGAGAAGGCTTGGTCACAATGTTACCGCCAATGCAAGCGCCGTTCTATGGGTGGTGCATCATCAAGATTTGCAGTTGGTGGATCCGAGACAACTCCCCACAAACCTCTTCTGCAATAAAGACACTGCATGTTGAGTGCAATGGTCCTCCATAAAAAGTTGGAATTCTGAAGTGCCCATCTTGTACATAAGCCACTGATGTCATTGTGAAAATCTCTTACTTGGGTAGAATCTTCTCAGGTTCATGCATTGTCAAGTTGCTTTGTTGAATGGTGAAATACACAGCCCTGCTAAAAAAAGTCTGTCAAAATTAGAATCCAGGAATCTAAAATGTTTCCACCTGTTGACATACTTTTCTTTTCAAGGTGACTGAATTCCAGAAAAGTCTCCATTTAGGTCACATTCAGCTACAAGGTCCATCTATCTCTAGACTTATCGCTCAATGATTACATTGAGAGTCAAGAGGATGATTCGCTGAATCAAATGCCTCAATGATCACTTAAAGTGGCAAAGTATCCACTAAGAAAGGGAGCCAAGAAAGAATGAACTACAAAAGTTAACTACGTACTAACTCTTACTCTGATCTCTATCCCTAGTTCCTGGTCTTGTTCCAGACAAAACTATTCTGTCCAGCCCTAGTTTTTGTTATTGCCACCTTTTGTTTCCACCAAGCTGCTGTCTCTGGTTGTTCCCTCTTGTTTGATCACACGATCACACAAGAGAATTTCTGCCTGGAACATCTTAAATACCAAACCCCCAAAAAAAAATCACACGATTCTCGCACATCCTCTCAAGCCCTTCCCACCTCCCTCTGCAGCTGACTGGGCCAAGATTGAGGGCAAGGATCTCTCGGTCCAATTCAACTGCCACGTCAGCAGTCCTCGCCTCTCTTCCTCACCCTCAAACCTCACAGTGCTCCAACTGGAATATCCGCACCACTTCTCATCATCTTGCACTTCCATGTTGAACATAAAGGATCCATTCACTGTCCTCTTTCAAGTGGCTATGGCCGGGTGCAGACAAGTGGGGCATACAATGGAGCTAACTCATCATCGTACACTGGAACCCATCAACCTTAATCTCAGGTAGGCTAAGATAGGAAGAAGGCTGGAGAGAAGTTGTGGTTGCCTCTCTCCCAACCTTCTTGCGTTTCTCGTCCTTCAAGTGTTGGGAATTTAAAGAAGAGAAAACACAAGAAATGGTCCTTCAAGTGTTTTCTCTTCTTTAAATTCCCAACACATTGAACACATATTTTATCAAAGACTTTAAGATTCCCAACATCCCTCTCTTCCTTCAGGCCTGTCCCAGGTCTCTACCTTCCCGGCTTCTTGCCTCTTTCTCTTGATCCCCCTCGTATGTGTTAAGTTACTGCCTCTCTCCTTGCCTCTCGTGCCTCCTTCTCCTCATCTTCTCCACTCCCCGAGTCTGCCAGATATAGTCCCCACCATATCCCTCCCACTCCTGTCATCTCATCCTTCTCTTTCCCCATCCACTGGTCTCATCATCCTCAGTTTTCTGCCCAATTACATCCCATGGATGCACGCTCCCATGCTGCATGGTCCCTTCCACTCGCCTCTCGCCACGTCCCTCCTCCCTCTCATCCCCCCACTCTGACTCTTACACCTGTGTCCGTGCCTGTTGTCATGCTACCATCTGCACCTTCTGCCGCCCCTCCACCCATGCCGTGATCTCTCCCTGTGCCTCCATCCACACCTTCTCCCCTGTCCGACGTGCCATGCACTTGTCCTTCTTCACCAAAACCTGTCTGTTTTTAGCTGTATCTCAGTCTTGTCTCTGCCTCCACCTTCTCTTAAGTCATTGTGTACACCTTCCCTGTCATGCACTCCAGCATCTAGCCCTATACCTGTGTCATGTCCCACAGATTTGCACTCTCTCCCACTTCCTCTTGCATCAGCACTTGCACCTAAGCCCTCCCCTCTGACTCACACAACAGTCTCCCTTCCTTCTCTTTGCAGAGATGTGTCCATGTCCACACCTCATCCATCCTTGCTTCTCACATCTCTCCCATTCCCTCCCATTTCCTCCC
>SZWC01023542.1:0-13404 GCA_023375785.1 Penium margaritaceum | reverse complement strand
CCCCCCCCCTCCGTTCTGGTGTTTCATTTTTCAAGAGTTGTGCCAAAATTGAATATGCGTGAGAATTTGACGCACAGAGTCAGTGCAGCTTCATCTTCCTCCTTGGCGGATGGGTTGTTTCCTGGCATTGTGGGAAACAAGGTTGTGTCCTACAATACCAATGAGGTGAAGTACATGGCAATTGACACGGCAGCAGTTGAGGCTGTATGACTTCGTCGTATGCTCCATGACCACCACCTCCATGTTCCATGTCCTGCTCCATGTTGACAGCAAGAGTGGACTTGCCAGCGTTACATTGTTGGTACACTTCACATGCATATCAAGCACATCAACGTCAAGCTCCGCTACATGTGCAATATTGTTGAGGCCGGCGATTTCTCTCTTCAGTTCGTCCCTGCCGCATTCCAGCTTGTTAAAATCCTCAAGAAGGCACTTCACCAGCTTGTGTTTGCAGCCAGTATCAACGCTGTCGGCCGTGCATGTCTTTCATTGTCTGGTTAGGATCATGTCTGCTCTCCCAATGTCGTTGTCATTGTCTTCAAAGACTTTTCGATATTTCTTTGTCGCTCTACCATGTGTAGGCCCACCCCGGGGTCTGCACAAGTACATGCGCTCTAGCATGTTTTTCTCTGTGGCGCACCGTGTTGGCCTGCTTCAACATTCCAGATCCCTTATTGCTTGAACCCACACTATTGATCCCTCTTCCGGTTTTCCCCTTCTCTCCAGATCCCTTCCTCCCTTTCCCTGCTACCCTGATTTTGCCTAGGTTATGTGGGTTGTTGGGCTGCAGGTGTCTGATAACCCTGCTTGCGACATGTGATCTACTGCCGTGCGGTGCCTCGGGCACTGGACCGCTGCATCGGCAAATGCAGCCATTGGAGGAGTGTGTGGCCTCACGTGGACATGCTTCTAGAGGAGTATGATGCACTGAGTGAAGTTACTGGAGTGGTGTGGTGCTACGATAGAATGTGCTGCTGGACGAGTGTGGTGCTGCATCAAGCTATGCTACTGGAGGGGTGTGGTGGTGCACTGGATGGTACTGCTGGAAGGGTGGTAGTCCACTCGGTTGTGCTTCTGGAAGAGGATCAGCTGTGCTGACTACTGCTGCTTTCGGTGTGCTTGGGAAGACCCGCCATGCTTTCCATAGCTACAACGGAGATCCACCATTGGATGTAGGCTTTTGGTGTGTTTTTCAAGCCTTTTTATTGGAACACCCACCCTTGCTTGTGCCATCGTATTAAACTATATGTGTTTTCACAGTGGCTACCTTTTATGGTGTATGTGACAGCTCGCCGTTATTGTGCTCGGTCAGGCCATGCATGTTAGAATCTTTAGCAGACGAACGCTTGCTTCACACTTTGCCTGCTGGTCTGTTTTTCTTTCTTGCTCTAGCGGTTCTACACACTGTGATTATTTGTCACACCAATGATGGTTGTGCACTGTCCTCAAGTGGGTTGTTCCAGATTCAGAGCACCAACCACTGTGCGGTGGTTGCGTTTTTCTTGATTTGATTGCATTATGCAGAGTACAACTGCTTGTACATTTGTGTCCTTTAAGCACTTGATCAAGGGATGTGAGAGGAGAGCATGGAGAGATTCCCATGGTACACACGCCATGGATGAAAGAACCTGGGTATTAGAAACCTAAAGCATACAATTTAGAACAAGTGAGCGTAGGAGTGAGAGTTGGTACACACTGGTGAGCATGACTCTTGGGCGTGCATCACACAAACTGAGATCATCCCGCCAACCTGGGGTCGAGCCTGACCACTTGGTAAAAATTAAGGGTGGCTACTCACCTGGCACCAAATAAATCTGGCGAGGTGGCCCCTAAGGATGTAAGAACATGTAAGGGATTTTCCTAGCCTTGCTTTTGCTGACCTGGCAGCACTCTCCAGTCAACTAACTCACTAGCATGCAAGGCATGTGCAAGAAACAGCAAGGATTGGGATAGGGAGACGTGAATTGTTTTGTAAGCTTCAATAGCTTTTGCATTAAGAGAGAAATGAAAAGTGACAAGCACACATCATGATTACCTGCCGTGGCGCAGGGCGGGTGACGCATGCGGCAGTGGTCAGATTTTCCTCAAATCCGGCCCAAAACTATTGTGTTGGTCATAAGTTTACGCACACGCATCTGAATGCAGAACAGTCTGAACCTAAAAATGTATAATCTTGAGCCGGAAACAACAACTACACACAAGCATGGGTCTGGCGATGAACAGTGGATGGAAAATACAAAATATGCCAATTGGGCTCAAGAACCAGTCTAGCAAGAAAATCATAGAGCCTTGAGAGACTATGCATAATGACCCAGCAATCACCCAGGATACCGTGGCAGCTTTTGGTGGATGGGCCACCACCTGACGGTGCTCCAACACGAGCTGGGTCCGCATGAAGGATCTACACGAGTATGGACACAGCTGAGTCACAATAAGCTAAGCAAATAGAGGATGATGGCTCATATCACAACACTCCTTCATGACCCAATGATACGCAAATGCATACGTGTGTAGAACTGACACAAGTGCAAAACCTGATGCTTAACCATCCTTACACATGCACACCCCCTCTCATCCATCCTCAGGCAAGGGGAAATCCCAAGAGAACTTTTGGAAACCATGAACATCACGTACGCCAGTGCCTTGGTCGGGAAGTCAGCCCACTGAATGCCCGTGCCGATCCAGATGACGGAGATCACCTTTTGCTCAGCAAAATCACACACAAATTTATTTTCAACAGCAGTGTGCCTTGTGCATGCATGAAACACACCAGAGTTATCTGTAGTAACAGGAGCACTCTGGTTGTCTCAGTACATGATAATGCAAGGCACATACCGATGCAACTCACAAAACAGGCACTGCATCCACACTGCCTCAGCCGTCCTAGCCCCAAGTACAACATAATCAGCCTCTGACAAGCTACACATAATGCAGTCCTGCTTGCAGCTTTGCCACGACACAGCGGTGCCATCCAGTGGGAACACGTAGTTGTCAGACTGTGCCCATTAGGGTTCTAGGACAAGTCACTTTCTGTGTAGCCATTGACTACCACTTAACACTTTTGAAGAAAGCGATGTCCAAGGTACGGTGTAGAAACCACGTACCACACCACTCACACAGCCATGTGAAACGCTCTCGCTCAATGTCACTACAAAGACTATATAAGGAGGTTGACAACAAAGGCGATGTCGGGTCATGTTGTTGTGGCCAAGTACATAAGAGAGACAATGAGGCACAAGTACATGGTCGTGTCCAATTTCTCTTTAAGCTATACTAGATCATTTACCTTTAGGGAATCTATCCATCAAGTGTGATGAGAATGGAGGCTGTGGGAACTGTACCAAGGAGGTTCAAAAATTGCTCCTCCACAATGTGGGTACAACGTGCCTGGTGCAAAAAGAGTTGTTTTAACCGATGATCACGCATGATCTCCATTCTGAGGAAAATAGTAACATGACTGAGGTTCTTCATCTTGTAGGTAGCTAGAAGGACAACATTAACCTCCTTCACAGTCTCCATATGAGGAGACGCAATAAGGAGGTCGTCCACATAGACCAAGTTGGTGGTGAAGCGCTCAACTGTTTGTCAACTATTTGTTAAAGCAACCAACTCTACGCGTAGCCAGCACGTGTCAGCTTGCCAGTGATCTCTTGATTCCAACTCCACATTGATTGTTTCAGGCTGTACAAAGCCTTACGCAGGCACCAGACCTTGTCACCAACCTCAAAACCAGGTGATTGGATCATGTAGATCTCCTTCTCCAAAGTGTTATAGAGGAACGTGTTGTTCAGATCCATCTAGTATAGCTCCTAGTGGTGTTGAGAAACAACCCTGAACAGGACAGGAATAGCGGCCATATGGTCAATGGGTAAATAGGCGATAGTGAAATCCACACCCCCAACCTGTAAGAACCCCTTGGCCATCAAGCAAGCCTAGTAGCAATCAAGTGCACTGTCTGGTTTCACCTTCTTGGAAAAGACTCACTTGGCCTGTACAGCCTTCCGTGTAGGTGAGAGGTTGACAAGCTCATAGACACAATGCTCATGGACGGCTCTTAGATCATCCTCACAAGTTGCACATCACAGCCCCTCGTCCTCAGCCGAGAGCACCTCCTTGAACATGTTTGGATGAAGTGCCATCGAGGGAGAGATCTGGGTGGCTACGATGCATACCTCCGCACGAGTTGCAAAATTGCAAGGGACCGAGAAATCACAGGAGACCAATTCTTGACGGATATGGTACACTGTGTACCTCATTATATTCTGCATGGACACTTAGGCCAAGGGCCCTTGTACCAGGCTTGCCACTCTCAACATTGCGAGTGGAACGTCTGTGCACGGAATCAGCCACCCACTAAGCCCTAGAGGCAAGTGATTCAAGACATCAACCGGGCTCATGGGATTCGCCCGAGGTGCCCACCTTGGGTTGTGGGGCAGGCTACTATGCCATAGCCGCAGGGGCTGCAAACTCCCAGGTAAGGGGGGACAGTGCAATAGCAGGAGACACATGGACACAAACTGGCTTGCACAAGATGGCTGGCTTTCACACAGGAGGAGTACGAGCATGCACACAAGCAATTGTGTCTTGGGGGATGGCCACCTCCACGAGATTAAGTGTGCCAGAGGGGACTTACACAAGCACATGATCACATGTGCCAAAAGGGACTGACAATGGGACATGGCCAGGTATGCATGGGGGGACTGACGCCGGAACGAGATCATGTGTACAAGTAGGGACCAAGAAGACCATTGGACCCACAGCAAAGACAGCTGGATTGTCATCAGCCGGAGGCTGGACCATAGGTGAGGAGGCCTGGAAGGACCCATCTGCAGTTCTAGACTCTTTCATCTGTCGGGAAGCCACACAGGTGGGAATGTGGTCGGTGCTTGACGGGCCACATTAGATGAGAGCCTCAAAGAGGAGGGCATCTCAAGAATTGAGGGTCGATCGAGGTCCCAAAAGCGACAGGCCTTTGACAACAAAGGAAAGCATACATGCGATCTCGATGTGAAAGCTTGGACTCCTATTGGTCCTTGGCATGGCAGACATAAGCTGGGATCCCCAAACGCAAGTGAGATGAACGTCGGTACCATGGCCCAACCTCAGCTCGTATGGTGTGACATGGTCTAGAAGATGACCGTACGACAGGCATTTCCCATCCCACATGATGTCATGGAAGCCCTCAAAGGTAAACGACTTAGGAGGCCCATACTCATACCGCATGGCACGAACCACATCCTCCATGGTAAAGTTCCAATTCTTTATATATACACTAATGCACTGTGGCGTAGCAAGGACTGAGAGTCGGTGAAAAACATCATGCTCAGCAAGGAAGATATCCACCTCGTCTAGAAACTAACCACCACGATCCGGGCAGAACATGTGGAGAGTGTGACAAGGCTGGTGCCCAGCCATCACCAGTCACAAGATAATCCCCAGGACTGTATATCTCTTGTGGAATAGGCTTTATACCCACAACATCTGGGTAAAGTCAACAGTCAGGGTGAGAATACATCGACCCCGATCTAAGAGGGGATAAAAAAGGTCCTAGTGGACCAACTACAACCGATGCAGTTCCCGGGAAGTGGAGTTAGGTTAAATACAGCAATGCATCTAAATCTGACCTTAAAAGAGGCAATTAATCTTGGTCAGCTTCTTGAAGAAAACTGGGTCAAGACCGAGGGTCGATTGTGTCCGAATGAGCTTGGACGCAGTGTTGAAGCTCATATGGCAAAGGTAGCGATGTAGTAAATTCTTGTGCTAAGGTCAGGCAACACCAGTGACAAACACACACACACACACACACACACACACACACCCACACACACACACNGTGCTCAACAGAAAGACATTTACTGGTGCATGCACAGACAGAAAGGAGGATGAGCTCAAGAGCAGGGACAAAGAGCACAATGAAAACACATGAGGGGTGATACAGACCATTGAACTGTACAACCCCAACTCCGTGATCAAGCAAGGACTGACCAGATCCTGTGCAAACGGACCTAGAAGACCCAACGAGGCCGAGAACCACTAAGTAACTACGACGACAAGTCATTTGAAGGATGATACCAGAGTCAAGAATCCTGGTACCACTCGCCTCATGAACTACCGTTGAAACTGTATATTAGGCCACCAAAAACTCCGCCTCTCCTTGACACTGAGCAGAGAACTCAAAGCAAGGAAGAACAACACAAATACGTGACTTGTCAAGCCCCGCAATACTCTCAGGTCCATCCTCATGACAAGCCGATGAAGCTCCTCCACAAGCATCATCACTGACAACAAAAACACTAGGTCAAGGTGTCTATGGACCACCCGGTTGTGACAGCACACTTGTACCTTCTTGAGTTCAAAGCGCCAGTAGCTGACAAAGCTCTACAATTGTGAGACTTTGGGGATCCTGGTGTCCGCTGTTGCTTGAAGAATTGGAGGCCTCTGCTGCCATCATAGTCGTGATGCAATCCGCAGGTGTATTGCCAAAAGATATCCGCTACACGTGTGCCTCCTAGAGGTCGTGCATGATCCTGGTCTAGTCATGGGTTTGCTGGCACTCTGTCTAGCGGTATGCACCTCTACACTTGTAGTAGTGGATGGATCATCCACTACTACTGCTTGCCGGCTACTACTGCTCCTGCTGCTCTCCCTTCCTGCCTTTCTTTTTCCCCATCTTCCCTGTGTGGCCGCCACAACACTCTGATTCTGGCAGCTCGAGATGAAAGAAGAGGAGGAGGAAGTACTTGAGATAGAGCTACAAAAGTGGGATGGAGGCATCTAAGGCTTTTTAGTCACCGTTGTAACAAGTAGGCTCTACTGATGCCCAGTGGGTGCCTCATGGGCCGATGTCACTTGAATGAAGCAGTGATGAGCCCATGGGAGCAGCTAAAGTAACTCGGACAACCAGGAGACGGTGACACAGTTGACGCCTGAGAAGAGCTATACGTGGTCCTTGTGTACTCCGATCATGATGGTATTGAGAACGCACAATTGTGTTCTACCATTGGTCGCAAGAGCGTGTAGATGAACATTGCGCACTACCAGTATTCAGCTACATGCTATGTGGGACCCTGGTGGAGGAAGTTTAACTCATGCAGCCGAGTCGCCCTCTTCGTGTTGGTCTCCTCAGCAAGCAGTGTCAAGGCCAACTCACAGTCCCAACGCGGGTCCACTCCGATCTCGGTCCCTCAAAAGGAGGAGAAGTTAACTAAAGTTGCCTACAAAATGGCGTAAAGCATAAATCGCATTGCCCTCACCACAGTCTGAACCTGGCGGCCATCAACACTCTTATACAAGAATAGTAGTAAGGCCAGATGCCCTCCGCATCAGGCCACACTTGAGAAAAAACCTCTCTGCAGTCGAAGCCTGCATCACTGACATAACGGTGTGGAGGCATCTCAAAGTCCTTTGATCGCCGCTCCGTTGGAAAGCGACCTCAGGCTCCGGTCAAGGTGGGCAACACAAGGAGATCACCATTGAGAGGGACACCACCAATGGTAAACCCTCTGACTGCCACGTCTTGTCTTGGTGACGAGGTGGTAGGCTGCGATCCCAGATGAAGTGCACAAAATCGCTCCTAAAGCACGCAAACGTAATCCTCACCCAAAACGTCTTCCATTTGCTCCTCTGAGAATCTACTAGGAAGCTTCCTAGCCTTGTTGATTTTGACGTGGCAATACTGTCCAGTCAGCTGGCGCACTAGCAAGCAAGCAAGTGCAAGGAACAGCAAGGGTCAGGCAAGGGAGACACACAAAGTCTCATAAGCTCCAATAGCTTAGTAATACAGAGAGAGATGACAAGCGATAAGCACATAGCATAAAGACCTGCCCCGGCCCACGGCAGGTGACACACGTGGCAGTGTCACTTTGTCCCTAAACCGGCCCAAAACCACTGTTTTAGTCGTAACTCTGCGCACATGTATCCAAACGCAACACCGTCTGAACCTAGAGATGCATAATTTCAATTCAGACGCTACGACTGGTAATACACGCAGGTCCAGCGTCGATCGGTGGAAAGACAATGCAAACATGCTAATCGGGCTCAAGAGCCAGCCCACCGCGAGAAGTCTAGCGACTGTTAAAAAAAATGTAGAGCATCCTAGCAAGCACCCTAGACGTCATGGCAACTGTCTGGCAGCTGCTGGTGGGTAGAGCTACCACCCGTTGGTACTCCGATGCCGGCTTGGTCCACATCAGGGATCTGCACGAGCATGGACATGGCCGAGTGATCACAACACGCTGTACAAACATGGGGACGAATCATATCACCGCATCCTAATCCCAAGTTTCCACCTGTGACAGGGGATGTTGTGGCCTAGGTGCTAGGTAGGGAGGAGACTGTTGAACAAATGGTGAAGGTGAGATATTGTGATTACGTGCATGTTTAGTAAGACAAGAGGGCATTGTAGGTGTGATGGGCCACAAACTGACCACAAACATCAACATGGACATAAGCCTAGATGGCACCGCAAGTTGTGATTCACAACTTGTGAACACGGAAATGCAGAACAAGAACACGTCACTGAGTGCTTGAATCTCGACCATCGAGAAAATGGAAGATATGTCTAAAAACATGTCCAAAAGCTATTTATAGGTGCTAACATTACATGCAAACTAAAGAACCACGTATGAGGTCTCTCGAGGCACCAGAACATATCATCGGATGTCAAGGACTCAACCTCACAAAACACACAACAGACGGAATTAGTGTGTTATTAGCCCCGTCAAGCTCTCTCAACACTACCACTTCAAGAAAATAGCATGGGGTATCCTGAGGCACTTGTGCCAACCATCAAGTTCCCATGTCTTGATCAAATGTAATGTTCTATCAGACATGAATGGGCAAACCTAATCACGAGGGTAAGTTAAGTGCATCACAAACAACAACTAGAGTGTTATGCAGATCAACAAGTGCTCATTGTACACCACCATCTAATGCTCTGAAAGCTCAAAGCTCACAGACATCCAAGGTTGTCGATAACTATTCTAACAGGGACAACTTCATCTTGCATGGCCCCAAATGCTCACAGGATTCCTCTCAGTGGCATGTCCCAGATATCATTTTTCTGCCATTTTGTTTGCTACCCCTTAGTTTGGTCATGAAAGCCTTTGAGCTTAGTATTCACCACTTCATTCCAATTTGTCTTTTTGGTAACTGAGCAGCACACTATTGTTGGGAGCTGGACGGTTGTGATTTTTTAGCTAATGACTGTTTTTCAGCCTTTTTTTCTGTCCCCGGACATGTGCACCCATGCGTGTGCACGCTTGCTGTGATGAGGGGGAGGAATTCCCCTCTTGTCCCTCATTACTTGATGTACTATTACCGGACGTAATCGGAAATGCTTTTGTAGAGGTTTTTTTTGGGCATAATTCAAATAACCAAGACAGAGTTTTGGACCATTCTCGAAGTGCTCTACTGGTATTCATGTCCACCGAAGTTTGAAACAAGACAGCCGTGTCATCTCCTTTTGCGTGTATTCCCTCACTAGGCCTTGATTTTGGACAAGAGCATTGGTTTGCTCGATCTCGCGTGAGCATATTGCAGTCAACGATTGCTTGCGCTCAGTGGAGCAACGGTCAATGATTGTTGCTCTCTGGCCGCCTCCGAGATCAAACTCCATTGCGAAGTCATTTCTTTCCATATTCACTTGAAACTATTATATGATAAATTAATGGTCGTTACAGGAGTACCCAGAAATGTAATTACCAGGAAGCTTCCTATTTCGCTTGCCACTGACTAGGTGTCAGCGCTCAGTCAGCTCGCGGTGTCAACAGAGGTCGGACGCGAAAGGGCAAGGGTTTGGCTAGGCGTCACAAACAGAGTGTCAAATGTTCTTCCTTAAATAAAACACATGCAAAGAGAGTTACAACAATGAGCAACAGCCAACTAAATAGCCGTGAGGCTTGGTGTACTGCTAAGGGGGCATTTGGTTGTGCACCAGTCGTAACTCGAGCAAAACTGCACAAGCTGCCAGAACGACCCAGCCGAGGCTAAAACACTCGCCCGGTCATAGCTTCCTGCACAAGCGTCAGAACGACACATTGTTTGAACCAGAACGACCAGCACAACGAGCCGGACACGTCTGTAGCTTCCTAGGCATGTCTCCTCGTGGCCCCCGAACATGTCTCTGGGTGCCCAGATCTCAACCGATGAGTAAGGTACACAACTAAGTGCCGGACAACACATAATGAGCTCCCCACACACACAGACTGGTTCAAGGCTCTAGGTCTCCACTTCGCACTGGTAAAACCCACCAGGTGCGCGGGTGTCAACCAGAGCCACCTCAGGTCTCCTCGTGACCCCGGAACATGTCTCCGGGTGGCCGGGACTGAACCATTGAGAAGACTCTAATAGCTACACATCCACAAACCTGGATGCTGGAATGCAGCGAGTGCATCACATCAGCAATGGCGTTTGTAAGATGCAGTCTCAGGATCTCTAGAAGACCTGTGGTGCCAAAAGTGTTATGTGGAGTGATGTCGGCTCAAAGCCCACACAATAACACTCCCCCTAGGCTGTAGAGCCCAACAGTACGACGCCTGTAGCATGACACACACGTACACACACACACACACACACACACACACACCCACACACACACACCGGCATAACAAGTACACGATAGTCTCAAGGTGCTAGGTCTCCTCGTCATACTGGCATAACCCACCAGGTACGTAGGTATCAACCATCACCACCTTGACCCGTGTCAACCATAGAGCAGTAGTGTCTCTATGTGTTGTGCACAAGNCACACACACACACACACACACACACACACACACACACACCCACACACACACACCGGCATAACAAGTACACGATAGTCTCAAGGTGCTAGGTCTCCTCGTCATACTGGCATAACCCACCAGGTATGTAGGTATCAACCATCACCACCTTGACCCGTGTCAACCATAGAGCAGTAGTGTCTCTATGTGTTGTACACAAGGAGGCGTCAGGCAAAAGCACACACACAAACACTCCCCCTGTGTGGCAGAGCCCGACAGGACAAGCAAAGCTTATAGCTGTGCACAACATCCCCCCTGACGAGGGAGCACAACTCCCCAACGGCCACATACACCTGCATAGCAACAGCAAGGGTGAGAATGATACTGATGGGACATACGAGCATGTAGCCTCATCCCACAACGCCGTCAACGCTATTGTCGTTGTCTTCACTGTCGTAGTCATCACTACTGTCGTCACATGCTGCTCTTGATGGTGCAGCGTTGAGGGCCTCCTCCAACTACATCACCTATTTTGTGCCTACCAGATGTTGAGCCGCACATCGCCACACGAACTCGGCAGCGTCGAGACGCGTGTACAGCTCGTTGAGCTCTGCTACGGCTATCGAGCGGTCGACTACACTTGTGGCATGTACACGTGCAGTCGTAGAATGGACCTGACGGTGGACCTAAAATATGTGCGCATCGGCACCAGCCACATCCTCCTGCAGCCTCACCGCCTCGTCACGCCGGTCAACGTCCTCTATGTCAGCCGTCGAATCATCTGTCAAATGGCGGCAAGCTATTGGCAGGGCGTCGGCACCAGACAACGCGTCAACATCTGTAGCGTCTGCACTTGTAGGAGCAACTCCTGACACACCTGTCACTCAGCCGTCAACTGCTCGCCAGACGTCGTCATCCGTTGATGGGTCTGCCTTTCTGGCGTCATTGCCATCATCAAGAGCCTGTACATCCTGGGGCTCCTTCGAACCCCTGGTGCATAGCCAATTGCCCACCTACTGCTGAACATCCACCCGTCATCGACTTGCATCATGTAGAGACCACTCAGCTACTTCAAGATGCGTGAGCACATCCTCCATGCACTCCTTGGCAGCCCGTCCTACTAGAACATCCGTTGTGTAACAATGGCTGCGCGCCTCCTGGAGCTCGGCCATGAGACCCTGCACGAGCGCCTCTGCTTAAGCCACAACTTCTTCTTGCTCATCAACCGCAAAGCGCAGGCACTCAGATACGGGAGTTGTAGCTTAAATGTGTGTAGCTGTGTCGTCGCCATGGTGTCAGCGATGCCAGTCAGGGAAGCCATGAGCCGGAGGTTTGTAGCTTGCTCTACATCCTCCGTGTTAAGTGCACCTGTAAGGATCACTGATGCAGGCTCATTAGATGCCGTGGACACAAGTAATACTCAGCTGTCAGCAGTGTTGACCACAGGAACGACTCCTCCTGCACGGGCCGCCACTGATGAGGCATCCGCTAATATCGCCTCCTCCAATTGTCAACTCAAGTCTGACCGCCTCCACACTGCACCACGCAACGTCCACTCAACAGCCTCGAGGCGCATGTACACATCCTTGATGACTACTGCCGCTACCCGACAATCCGCGGCTTCTATAGTAGTCCAACGTGTGTTCGCTACACGCAACTCAAACGTGAGGTCGTGCAGGTGCCTGTCGGCATGTGTCACTGCATCCTCCTGGTCGCAAAGCGCAAAGTGTAGATTCTCGAGCATGTGGGCCAGCTCGGTTGCTAGTGCATGAGCCCCTACTCAAGCTGTGTCCTCAACGACGAAGGCACCTCCATAGACAGGTGTGGTACTGGTATTGGCCATAGCGGATGTGCTGGCAACCTCGACGTCTCTTGCCTCTCCGGGTGCCTCCCCTCCCCCCCCCCCCCCCCCCCCCCCCCCGCATGTGTACTTGCAATGGCTGATGCTGCGGCGAAGGGAGTGTCTACCCCTGTAGAGGCCGTGCCGGCTGCTACAAGGGCGACGATCATCGTGGTGTCTTTGCCAGCAACGACATCTACTATCGGCGTCCAGTCTATAGCAGTGACAACCACTGTTGCTACTCTCACGACGTCGGTGGCTACCGACACGCCCACTGCCCGGACGTTTACTCCACACATGTCAGCTCTCACCGCCATCGGTACTACTGCCCCATCCATTGCTCTTAGCACACCTACCTCTGTGGTCGTGGTCTCTACTATGTCAACTGCACTCGCCATCTCCATCTCCATCTGTACATCTACCTCCAACTCCACGTCGGATCACTCTTCCGCCTCCGACTCCGCGTCGGACCACTCCTCAAATCACTCATCCTCACTAGGAGCGTCCTATCATGCAGCATCGTCTGTCAAATCCCTCCTGCAGTTTCTGGTGGTCGTTGGTGGGCACTCCATCCCCCCCTCAACCGACACATTAGTAGAAGCTGAGAAGGGGTGCCGCACCAATCCTGCAATTGGGGACGAGGGAGTCAACTCCACGATAGCATCTGCCACTACTGGTGCTGCTACTACCTGTTGGACACGTGTAGCCAAACTTGTCGTCCGCTGCATCACGTGCCAACTGCAAGCGAGAGGAGCGTGAGTTGCAGGGACAATCATAGAAGCGGAGGGGTCAGATGTCGAGATGACTCTGACCGACTCTAGGACAGAGTAGAGGGCGTCAGATG